>JAQZBX010031694.1:0-26204 GCA_029593785.1 Cabassous unicinctus
TATTTGCTTACTAAGGACACTGTACTTTTAAAAAAGAAACATGTTTATTGGCTATTTGGCTTTCTATGGTTATAAAATATCTGGTCATGTCCTTTAGCTACTTTTTTCTATTGGGGCAACATCTTTTTCTTATTGATTCATAATTGCTTTTGTACATTAACTATACTCATTTTTTTAACTAATTCTTTGTTATCTATGCTTTCAACGTATTTTTCCCTTGGGTTGTGGGCTTTCAAATTAGTTTTTTTTTTTTTTTTCTGTTAGTGATTTTTGTTGCTGTTTCTGTTTTTGTCTTTCACGGATTTGATTATTTTCAGTTATTATGTAGTCAATCTATTACCACTGTGCTTTCTGTCACTGGTATCATGCTTAGAAAACAACCTCCATCCTCAGATTTTAGAAATACTTGCCCATGCTTTCGTCTAGCTCTTTTATCATTTTGTCCTAAATCTGGCATTGATTTTGGTGAACGGTCTTATTTCAGGACACAGCTTCAAAATATGTTCTAGTTTACGTTTCTAAATCAACCGTTAGAGTGTTAGTGGCCAACGGGGTTGTGTTTCTATCATGGATACGATTGCGGGCATCCCGTCGAGTCCTGCTAAACACCGTTGACCACACCTAGGCCTGACCCTTGCCTTCCAAACGGACTAAGAAGGACCATCCCTGAAATGTTGACCATCACACTCAAACTTTTTTTTTCAGCCTGGAATCTCAACCACTTTTACAATGATGGCCATGTTTTGTTTTTCTCGAGGCCTGTGAGAATAAGTGTGTATATTTCCATTTATTGGGCAGTGAGCCCATAGGTTTGTGAAAAAAGCTCTCCTGAGGGGTGGAGAAGAGCTATGTTGCCTCTGTGGATGATGCATTACATCCTTTCCCTACCAAGAAGCTCCCAACTGGGTGGATTGTAGATTCTGATATGCCGCTAAGCTAAAACAGCTTTCCTCCGCGTTGTGAAGCTTTAGGGCCACCAGCTATCCATCAGATTGTCTCCTGCTTTATAGCTAAACTTTGTTATTTTCTTTTTCTTTCTTTCCGCAGAGCTTCAAATGTGAGAACACATTCTACTTGCAGGGTCAGAGGACTTTTCACACAGTGCAAAAAAGCATGGAGCTATCCCAGATTTGCAAATGCACAAAAGAGGGCATCTTTTGTGCATCACATTGTTCCTGTTTTGAGGTTCCTAAGCTTTCATCTCATAAAATGCTTGTTGCAGTGGTTTGGGGTGTTTTGCAGATAGTTGTGATTCAGGCTATAAGGCCACAGGCTGGGGAAATATTCCCACTCATGTTTTGTATTTGTGTTTAGGTCTTGGGAGGAGCTCACAGGCAGTTAGCAAAAGTAACTGATTAAATCAACTTCATCAGTAATGAGGTTTCCTCGCCTCTGTGCTCTCCGCCTCTGTGCTTTCCGACAGAACAGGCTCGCTGGTGGGGGGGTGGGGTGGTATTTCACTGGCAGCCTGATGGCGGGTGAAAACAATGTGGGCTGAGTCTCATTTTAATGAGTTTTATAGTTCATCCATATTGCTTTATGATATCCAGATGTTATTAAAATTAAGAAATGGTACCCCGAATTGTTTGTTTTCCTTATTCACACAAAACAGATGTTCACGACTCACTTTACTGAGACCCAGTAAATGAGGGTGGGGTGTGTTGAGTGAAGTGAATATTCTGTCAGTTCCAGAAGGATAAATGTTATAGAAATTGTCCTGCTCTGGCTGTATTTGAAAAGGACAAATGGCATTCTTAAGACAATCTGATGGTTTTTCAAATGCCTAGTTGGAATTTGGAGGTTATAAAACTGGCTTCTTGAGAGTGGGATGGCAAAGAAAGGAGATGGAGTGTGAAATATGGCTCAAGGTCTTGAAGGGGATCTGCAGAAGCTGAGCACTGGAAGCCATTAGCATTTCTTTGTGAATGATCCTCTACAACCATAGCTTGATGGACCTGGCAGGATCCAGTGGTGAGAGGGCCTGCCTGGGAAACATCTCAGCACCACTACTAACTAGCCACGTGACTGCTCTCTTCATCTGTGAAAGAGGTGATTGGGTTGGCTCTTTCTTTTAAGGCCCATTCTAGTACTTTGAAAAGTCTATGGTGTGTTGTGGTTATGGCTATCCAGTGAGCCCCAGATGCCTCAAAGTCTGCCTGTGGATGGATTCTGGAATCCTTTTCTGAAAATGATGCTAACCAACGAAAGATACTGTCTAACTCCTCAGCCTCAACACAGTTATTTTGGGAGGATGGGCACATGGCAGGGTGAGGAAATATCCTTCCCACTCCACCTCTCTGAATGAGGAGTCTTGTTGAGCAATATGGATTATCAAATAGTGAGATTTCTGGGCTTCAGAATTGTGACATAATCAAGGCCTAACTATATTTGTGTTTTCCTTTCTCCTTTACAGTTTATTCAGTGGGGCTCTCCAATAATTAAAGTTGTTACTTTCCCTTCTCCAAAATGGCAAGCAGAATATTGGTAAAAGGTAACTAATGCCAATTGATTTTTCAACAAGTTCTAAGTATTGTCATACATCACACACACACACACACACACACACACACACACACACTCTCACTGACCCATTGCTTTGGGACAGTTTCCCACCAAGTTTTTCTTTTTTTCTTTTTCATCACTTTGTCAGCAAATGGGGATACTTTCACCCTCTCCATGAGTTCCCAGGTTGTGGGTGATGAGAGCATGAAGCTGCCTCCAGGACATTGGGGTCCATCTCCACAGGACTGCAGTGAAGGGCTTTTATGTTGCAACTGCAGGGACCACATCCTCCCACTGGGTTTGAGATCTTCAACCACAGTTTTGCACACAAGATGCCTTAACCCCTGCCCAAAGAAGGCTAATAGTACATCTCTCCCAGCCACACTTGACTGTTTGTGAAAGCTCCCAGAGGGGATGGTGTGAGTGGCTAGTGCCTGCTTTTATTTCTGGGGGTAGCCTGAGGTCTTCTTGTCCCTCCAGATGTTATTGAATGGGGTTGTGGAAGGGTAGTTCCATGAAGGCCTTGAAGAGATGTTGTATGAAAGGGGAGGATTAATGAAAATGATATAGAGTTTCAGAAAAGCTGGCCAGTGCTCAAGGTATAGTCCTTGGGAGAATTATGGTCCTTCACCAGGAGCAACATAAACACATATATTTATGGTGTCAGTTATAGTCAAGGAGGTCTTAGGGATTAGAGGAAGTCCAATTAAATTAGCTAATGGGGATATAAACCTTGCAATGCACAAAAGGCTTTCCCATACATGATATCAGTGATTCTTAGCACAATTCTGCTTTGGGCTTTAAGTTTATTTGTCAGTTGGGTTTCATCTGTTATTTAAAAATGAGAAAAATATGAATCAGAGAGGTTAAATGATTTGCCTGTGTCTCAAAGCTCATACGTGGCAGATTGAAGGCTTGAATTCAGGGCTTCTGACTCCTAATATGTCATTCTCTTAGACGGGTGGAGGTGGAAGGAAATGTTACATGTTACAGATTTCACCCTATTTCTTTTCACTCCATTTTGACCACCCCTATAAAGTCATTAGACCGGAAACCTTGCCCAGATTTAAGGCTGCAAAATGCCCCCACCTCATAAACACCCGCTATTCTCTTGCTTCCACAAAACACAGCCCTCCCCCCACTCCCTGCTTCCCTTGCTTGTGTGGCATGACTTGGCTGTGAAGGTAGCAATGGATGCATCCTGGTGACCTAATGGCTGAGAGAAATATTAAGAGAGGAAAATCAACTTTCTTCTTGAGGAAAAGCTTGACCTTTTCATAGTAAGACCCTCTAGGGTTTCACACCTTTCCTGTCCACTCTTTTCCTTCTTTTCTATTTTCCCACTTACCATTTTTCTAAGCCATCTGGTGAGGTGGGTCTGAACTATGAGGGCAAGTTCCCACTTAACCTCTTCCTCAGCCAATGGCTTGGCCAGGTACTCACACCCCATGTTTAGGGGATGCCTGTTAAGGATATTTGCAATGAAAGGTTGTTTGGGATAAAGGAGAAGGGCCCCTCACACAGTTTCTCTCTCCAAGCTGATCATGCTCCCAACACAGGCTGCAAATCTGGATTAAGCCCTAGTCAGGGAGACCATCACTGTACTTTGGCCTCAGTGGTCCAGAGCGTGCCCTCTCCATGCTACTTCCTAGCCCTGTCCATCATGGCCCCCATTCAGAGGAAGTGGGGACCAAAATAGACTCCATTAGTGAGATGGCACATTTTGGTGATTCATAAAATATTCATGCCCCAGTAAAGCTTAATATCTTTTCTAAATGATCTCAATCATATTATTATTCAGTTTCATCTCGTTTAAATGGCATATTGTTAACCTAATTACTTAGAGGCCAGTCAATTGAATGGGCCATTTTACCTTCCTCTGTTCAATCCTTGTTGAAGAAATATTTATTGAGCACCAGCTATATATGCTGGGCACCATATGAAGCATGGAGGATGCCATGCAAAAGGCAAAACAAAAAATTAGACACAGACTTTGCTCTCAAAACTTATCATTAAATAAATAATCCCACTAGGAGAGCGTAATTATAATCTGAGAGTCTGGAAAAGAGGAAGGTGTGTCTGTGACAACCTTAAACAAAGGATCCCACATTACTGAGCTGAGTCAGGGAGGAGTTCTTTGAGGTTGAGAAGCCAGAGCTGTGTTCTGAATGAAGAAGGAACAACCAGGAGTTGGGAATGAAAAGAGCTTTCGAGTCAGTACATCTGGAATTCAGAAAAAGATTGACACCAACTAAAGCTGGAGAGAGAGGCTGGGGACATGTCCCACAGGGCTTTTTCGGCCACATTAAATATTTAGAAATGATCACTGGATATATGGGGAGACATAGGAAGCTTTTAGGCAGGAGTGTGTGTGTAGGTGTGTGTGTGCTTGTGTATATGTGTGTAAGTGTGAGGAAATGGCTAGATTTGTATTTTGAAAAGGAAACTGGTTACAGTGAGGACTTTACATTGGCAGGGAGACAAGCAAGGAGGCTGTTGCCATCCCCGATGAGAACAATCGTATGTGGAACTGGGAGATAAGATGGCGAGGAGTGGATGGACATTTAAGCAGTGATTAGAGATGGACATGTAAGAGAGGGTGCTGTCAAGGATAATTCCCATAATTCTCACCTGTAAGCCTGGAAGGATGGAAGTGCCATTTACTAAGATATGGACATGGGAAGAGGGGCCGGGAGAGGGGAGGTTCGTGAGTGCAGACTTTGCCTTTATATTAGCGTTCAGCTGCAAAGAGCAGAATGCCCCACTGGAGTGGCTTAAACAGTTAGGAGTATATGTGACTCACAACACAGGAAGTCCAGGTCTTGAAGATCAGTCCAACAGTCTTTTCAGTTTTCTGGTGTACCTACTTTAGTATGTAAACCTTTGCCCTCTTGCTTATCTCCCTATGGTTCAAGATGCCTGCTGTGAACCCAGCCTAGTGTCTTCATTCCAGGCAGAAAATTGGGGAGAAGGACCAAAAGATGAAGGACTTTATCCTGGCAAAGATTTTTCTTTTTATTTGGGAAAAGACTCTCCCCAGGAACTTTGTCTACATCATATTGGCCAGAACTAAGTTACATGGCCACTTCTAGCCAAAGGGAGGCTTGGAAATCTAGTATTGTAGCTTTCCAGCTTCTACAGTGGGGAAGGCCAAGGAGAGGGGAGATGTGAATAGCTTTTAGGACTAACATGTGAGTACTCCAGTCATGTGGAGTTTGAAGAGCTTGGTGTCACCCAAATTGAGATGCCAATTAGGCAGACACACTGGCCTACTTTTCTTTCTTCCTTTTTTTTTCTTTTTTTGCAGGCAGGAAGTTTATTGGGACACTCTCCCAACAGAGGGGGTCTGAAGAATAGACTTCAGCTCCCCACCGCCCCCCCCACTAGCATGGTGGGGGTCTGAAGAGAGACTTCAGCCCACAAGTGGAAGGTGGATATGACTTTTATATAGAAAAGGAGTACAGCCTGGGGCCAAATGGCCAGGGGGGAAGTGGGCTAGGAGGTCTTGGAATGTGGGAGGGGGTAATGGCCCTTATCTGCTCCACTTTGTTTATTCTTGGGAGGGGACAGGCTATGATGGTTTGCTCAGTTGGTCAGGTGGGCTATGGCTGGAGGCTGCCTTTCCTCAACCTATGCCACAGGGGCACTGATTCACAGTCTTATGACCTGTCAATCATTGCAATGGCCTACTTTTCTTCATCCTCTCCCTCCTCCTGAGGACAAAGAGATTATTTGGTAACAACTTTCAAATATGGCAATTAAGGCATAAGTTCCAAGTCTTCTCCATCTCCTCAAAATAAGAGGAAGGCAGAAAAGCTACTGACAAGAAATTTGGTCAGCTAAAAGGAATATTCCATAATATTAACTACTGGCTTGTTGGAAATAGGTAACTACGAGGCCTTTAAAATATGGACTCGATAACTCTGTGTCTGTCATGATTGAAAACGGCAGACACCGGGCCTTCCCGACCTTGCAATGACCTGGCCAGCCTCTTTGATTGAATATGAAACTGTGGCATCAGCTTTTATCATGTGGCCACTCTGGACCACATCATAAACTTTAATGCACCAATTATAATGATGCTAATAACTTTCTTGCTTCACGGACTGAGTCTCATTCCTTCTCTTCACTCTTTCCTTAAGAGGAGGTGATGAGAGCATGAGAGGGGCCATTTCATAGGAGTCTGTCGATGATGAGGTGACATTTGAGCAAAGACCCGAAAGAGGTGATGGAGGGCACCAGGAGGACCTGTGGGGAGCGTAATCCATCAGAGGTGAGAATAGGCCAAAGGCCCCATGTTGTGCTAAGCAGTTTGTCACTGAACAGAGAGGGTTTACCAGGGAGTATTTCGGGAGAGAAACCTCTTTCATTTAAAAAGCTTTATTTTATGTGACCTATGAAAATGATACACAATTAAAACATAGTCCCATCTAATTTTTTTAAAGATTTATTTTGTTATTTATTCCTCTCCAACCCTTGTTTTCACTTGCGTGTCTGTTCGTCTTCCTTGTTTCTTTAGGAGGCACCGGGAACTGAACCCGGAACTTCTGATGTGGGATGGAGGTGCCTTATTGCTTGAGCTACCTCCGTTTCTTGCTTTGTTGTGTCTCTCATTATGTTTTTCCTCCTGTGTCTCTTGTTGTGTCATCTTGTTGCATCAGCTCACTGTGCCTGCCTGTTGCGTCAGTTTGCCGTCTTGTCTATCCTCTTTAGGAGGCACCGGGAACCTCTGTTCCCTGCTTTTTGTTTTGTCTCTCATTATGTTTTTCTTCTTGTGTCTCTTGTTGCATCATCTTGTTGTGTCAGCTTGCCACGCCTGCCTGTTGCGCCAGCTCACTGTCTTCTTTAGGAGGCACTGGTAACCAAACCATGGACCTCCCATGTGATAGGCTGGAGCTCAATCGCTTGAGCCACATTCGCTTCTGCCATCTAATTTTCAAAAGGCTTAGACTCTGGAAGTCAATTAGTGATGCCAGTAAAAAAAGAATATAAGAAAACTTAATACAGTGGTATCTAAAGTCATATAGATAATAATAGCATAGTGATTAAAGGCATATGCTTTGGAACCTCTGGAATCCTGATTCCATCACTTAGCAGCTATGTGATCTTGGATAAGTTTCTCAACCTCCCTGGGTTTCAATTTCTTTATCAGTCAGATGGAGATATTGTAGTACCTACTTCCTAGGATTGCTGTGTGAAATGAATGCTCAATAAATGAGTTAGTATGTGCAAGACACTTAGAACAGTGCACATAAAATCTGCTATCTGTGTTAGTCATTATTGCTATTGTGTGGAAGTTGGGAGGTGGAAGAAATCGGAATCTGAAGGAAGCTAGAACAGGAGGATTTTAGGGCTTTGAAGGAAAGGCAAGGTTCATGGGCCAAGAGGGGGAATTTCAGGTGGAAGGAACTGACTTGAGCCAGGTCTTGCTTTCTTTTTACAAATAGGCTAAATGCTCAAAATTGCTGTGATAAAGAATAGCAAGAGTTCTTGGCTTCTTCAGGCTACCACATTCACTATTCTCATGCGCCTAATTGACTTGTTTCTTCCTCTGTGTTTTGTGTGTGCCCAACATTTCCATTTTAGGCACATCAAAATTATTTCTGTTATACAATCCAGGAATGTCAGTGCAATCTCTGACTTTACTCGGTAGTTTGTCAGTTGCTCATTTGTTTCTCCTTCCCTTGCCTTTTTAGTTTTTTGATCTTATCTCTGCGTAGTCTTACAGTCAGTAGAGTCGACCTGTAAAGTCGTCTTCTCAGGCATTTTTGGAGGTCTTGTCACTCTCTCTCCATTTCTGTATCAGTCCATTGTCTAAAGTCTGGAGCCTTCCCCTAATTCGTCTCAGCACTTCTTCAGAAGACCCCATATCACCACAAATCTTTAGCTGAGGCCATGCCCTGACCACATCTCACCTATTCTCTAGGCCATCTATTCACTGATTTAATTAGCCTGTGCTGGGTGTCATGGAGGTACTGGGAATAAAATGATGAACAAAAGATTTCATCTCTCTCCTCATGGACCTTACATGTTGATGGGGAAATGAAATTAACCAGAAAACCACATGCATAAAATTATACTCACAAACTGTGATAAATATAAAGAACAGTAGAAAGTATAACATGAGACTTTCTCTTTCTACCACCACATTTGAGTCCTCTCCCAAGCAATAAAATCCTTCCTGCAAGTCATCCTTCCTCATGCTGACTTTGAGAATACCATCTGGATCAATGAGGATAAATCGGGTATGGGTAATTGTGGCAGTTTGAGCTTATTTTATGAATCCCAAAAAGAGAAAGATTATGTCTGTAAACTAATCTATTCCTCTGGGTGTGATATCCTTTGATTACTTTAAACTCAACTGAGAGGTCTTTGATTGGGTTACCTCTTAAGATTAGGCTTTTTGATTTGACTGCATCAGGGGGCATGACTCAGATTGAGTCTCCACCCCCTTGCTGGGTCTGATATAAAGGGATACTCACTTAAGAAGACACACAAGGAAAGAGCTCTGTCATTTTGTGATCTTGCCATGTGACAGAAAGGAGAAGGCAAACAGCTAAAGCCCAGGGGAGAGAGAAACCATTTTGCCTGGTAGCTTACAGCTGACCTTGGGAAGAGGACCGAGACTGGTATAGGAGGCCCAGAAAGAAACAAGCCCTATGCCAGGAGACAGAGGACTTCACTTAAGCATGAAGCCTCAAGAGGCTGGACCCATGGAGTCTCAAGAGGAAGAAGAAGTCCAGAGGGGAAGGCAGAGACCAGCCAGAGATTGGCGACCATCTTGCTTCAACACGTGGCAACTGACTTTGGTTAGCAAGCAATCTTGAGTTAGGGTTTTTACAGCCTTGTAGCTGTAAGCTCTTACCCCAGATAAATGCCCTTTATAAAAGCTAATATATTTCTGGTACTTTGCTTCCGCACCCCTTTGGTGGACTAATACAGAACTTAGACAACATTTATCCACATGAAAAGATGTCTAGAGGTAGAAGGTTATGGGATTGATTTAGCAACTCAAAAACCTTTCTCTCAGAATGAAAGGGAAAAAAAAAAAAAGATCAACAACAAATAAAAACAAAAAATAAAAAATAAAAAACAAACAGCAACCACAACAAAATCCCTTTCCCTCATGGTGACAAGATGGCTACAGCAACTCCAAGTATCACTCAATGGTGCTCCAAGCAGGAAGAAAGAGGAAGGCCAGTAAAAGAAGCTGTTTCCTTTCCTGGCTTTGCCTAGTTATCCAGGAGAAAAACATTTCTCAGCACATTTCCCCTTATGTCTATGGGTCAGATCTCAGTCACCTGCCCTCCCCTAAAGTTCATCAGCAAATGAGAATAGAATTGTCAATACTGACTTGCACTGAGCTTGGTTCATCCCCAGTGACCAAAGAAGGGCTTCCAAACCAAAGTGGTTTCTATTAGCTATAGAAGGAGAATAATATTTGCTGTTGGATAGGTGGCCAACATTGTCTGCCACACCATCATATCCATAAATTCTCCCCTGTTTGGTCAGAGAAGAAATGACAATTTCTTCTCTTTTTGTTACATTTGGACATGGGCCCCCACGGCCACTTTTCCCGACCACTCCTTATAGGATGTACTCACTGGTTTTAATTTGGGTTCCTCCAAATTAGTGTCCACCATAAACCATAAGCTCCTTAAAATATGGAACCAGACTTGTAAAATTTTATTGGCACATCCAGCACAGTATTGTGTATAAAGAACTACTTTCTCATATGCATTTTGATGGTGTCAATTTGAGGATAAGAGTACTTTCTTCCACACCAGAGACATTTGGGCTTGTAGTTATTATCATGGCTAGCATCTACTTTGATACAACTTTCCAGTCAAGCAAATGAGTTCAGGAGTAAAGTCATTATGGAGCACAGCTCTTAAAACACTCGGTGGACTTATACCATGAAAAGGGAAGTGAGGATTTGGTGGATCCCCATTAATTTCATTAGAGTAGTCAACCCAGTGAAAAAATTCAGTACTCCAAATTCTAGAACCTTAATCACATTTTAAGCCTAGAGATTTCCTTTTATTCTCTTTTGAATCCAAACCCAAAGAAGCATAACAATTTTTGAAGAATTTATATGGAGCATAAGCCATTTTTCTAAATGTGGAATAATTCATTGAGAATATAAGTAATGTTGAGGAGGCATCCTGAGAAAACCTTGCTTTTGATATAATTTAGTCAAATGGATTATTTTCTTCACTCCTGCTCCCCCCTCAACTACCAGTTCATTTTTGTCAAAATGAGTTTCCATATGTTTCATCTAAATGAGTCACATTCAGAGAAATCATTCAAATTATCTGTGGGCACAGAGATTTTTCTTCCATTTGTGGCTTGGAGGTGGGAACGTTGGTGGGCTCTTCTCCAAATCCCAAATCCTTTTGCTTGCACTGATTCCCTGAGCTCTCAGCATCTTCAACTTTATTCTATACCATAGGGAAATAGCCATAGTAAATTGCAAAGATTATTCAATTTCAGTCCACTTTAAGTGCCCATAAAGGGAGACTGCACTCATGACTTCTCAGGGGATAAGCAATGCTTCTTGCCACCGATAAAGTGCTGGTTGAGAGGTTTTAAATCACATTTGTAGCTTGGGAGACTAATACTGGAGGCAGTCCTCTTCCTAAAAAGTAATGCCATCTGTGTCCCTGAGAATGCGATGCACAAGTAAAGGAGACCATATCTAACTTGTTTAAAGAACAATAGAACTATTTAGATAGCGTCTTACAAGGGACATAAATGTCTTACCTAGGTTAACAAAGACTGTCATTGCATTTCACTCTTTTAGTCTGAAGGGTACAATTGTTCCTGGAGTCTCCCTATGCTAGTTTATATTGGTCAACTTGAAATCCATGCAAATCTGAATCTAAATGAGACAATGTGTTTGACCTATGCTAGAAAAAGAGATCTCTGTTGACTGAGTTTAGTGCTTTACTTGATTCTCAGCTTTCTGTTCAAAGTTTACCTTTATGAGTAAATGTTTATGGACCACTCACATCTGAATGGTCTAGACATGGAAGGTTTATTACTGATGTCCCCCCTCCCCCATTTGGCTGATGTTTCCAAATGATTGGGTACCTTGTAGATTGTTTTGTGGATTTTGGGTTCAGTGACCTCTGTAGTGTCTTGGAAAAGACCAGCTCAATGCAATTCCATTGAGCCCTGACTGCACCTGACATTGGGATCAAAGCTGATCAGCCACCATCTGGAATCATGAACAATGCTTAGTCTGTCATAGAGACCACCTGCTGCTTATACTCACTGTGATTTGGCCCTGTCCTGGTAAAGGGATGGAGGGAAAAGGGAGGGACAGAAAAAAAGAAGCAAGGAAGAAAAGAAGGAAGGAGAGTTCTAAACCAAATTTTAGATCATTTCTGGCAGAAATTCTGTGATTTGAACATAGGAACATAGTGGAGGTGGAGAAAAATGTCCTTCCCTTTGGCGTCTGTGAACATCGCCCTGGTAGACACATTCCAAGTTGTGGGCAGTGTGACACATCCACACTGCCTCCACCCCAGTTCTTTAAATGTTTGTAAAATTGGTGAATCTGAAGTCCTTCTATGCAGATGAGGTGGCTCATGTCCAACTCTGGCAGTTCCCTTTCTGCTTAAAAAAACAAAAAGCCATGGTGGTTTGTATGGGCATCTGCTTCTCACTTTCTCTTCTTTCTCACCCATTTTCCTTGCTTGCTGACCAGGATTCCAGCAGCAACCAACCAGCTAGCCTGTTAGTTCAACTAGTTTTGTGGGTTCGGGTGTGCAGAAACTGGTTTGATCTGCTAAAATAACCTTGCCGGGAAGTGAGCTTGGGTCAGTGTGTCTCTCTACACTGTCATTATTTATTTATGTATTTATCATCCAGATCCTACCTATTTCTAAAGCATCTTTGAGATGACTTACAATAAAAGAAACATAGGTAATTAGACTCATACAACAAGGATAAAAAAATAAAAGTCCTATAATGAATGAAATGATAAACCTAGGCTAATAATAGCTATTGCAGTTTAACACTAGTTTCAGTAGTGGCCTCCTAGGCAATCAAAACTGAAAAATGTTTTTGAGAGACTTCACTTTCATTCTCACAAAAAGAATACATATTAATTCATCAGGAAGTAAACTTTCTCCTTAGATCACTAGCGGATTACATGGATCCTTGTATAAAGTCAAGGACTAACTTTTAATGGTGATATTTTTTAAAAAGTAGGAATACTATTAAGAAAAGAAATGTCTTGGTTAGTTCACAAAAGAGAATTAAGACATTGTATAGCTTTTCAGTTTTACTTCATCTGTGTTGCATCTTATGCATGCTACAAACATGAACATGAGCTTTTGAGCAAGAAGCTTGATCACTTTGTCTTTAGCCAAGTTGGTTTGCATCCCAGGTTCTTAGAGAATTCATGTGCTTTCCCCTCTAGGGTATCTTGCCATGGTTATCTGGTTACATGGTACAGCTTTCATTAGAGATTCTTGGCTCAACCTCAGAGGTCTTTTGAATAGCAATTGATGGCCCTTTTAGTGCTTATGTCTGTTCCTAAAAATCTCTGATTATTTTCAGGGAAGACTCAAGGTCTGCTTAACATCTTTTCCAATCTGGTAAGAGGGTTGCACTCTGTTCCAGAGGCCATCCCTTGTGATGTGTGCTATTGCTGAGCGCTGATGCTCCAGTCCTTCAGGCAATGAGAACCAAGCTTTGGGAGGGACCCTCAGAGTTAGGTATCATTTCATTTCAGCCAGTCAGTGCCACAACTAATTTTGGTAATTGTTAGTATTTAACAACAGTGTTCTCTATCATTACTATTTAGAGTATTTAATTTCCAAAATTCTGCTTAGTGCAATGACATCACAAATGAGCAATTCTGTATATCCCTACTTCAAAGGCTGACAAACAGTTTGACGAAAGTAGCAAATCGAGTCTGGCTCAGAACCATTTGTGCAGCAGACATAAAACCCAGATGCCAAATGTCAAATATCATTTAAGAATATAAAACCACTAAAGCAACCAAACATTTTACCTGAATAGGCAATATCATCCCGGCCAACAGAGAACACAAGAAGGAAATGATATCAGGGGTAGAAAACACATGAAAAACATTTAATAGCCCTCAGAACATATGGAAATTAATGCTATTCAGAGCTTGCACAATACCAAGATTTTTCAGCTTAAAATAATCTTCCTGCTGACGTGCAGTTACTGGAGAGCTCCCAAAATGCCACAGAGAAAATCAGATGCCAGTAAAAAAAAACAACAACAAAAAAAACCCCCCAGATCTCTGAGATTGAGGGAATGAAGTAGAAATAAAGTATAAAGAATGATTATTTGTGAAGAATTGAAGAGGCAGAATGAAGAGAGCAGTGAATTGGGACTTGGTTCATGCCCCAGCCCATCTTAACCATCCTAATGGGTTTGGGGCAAGACTCTTTTCCTTAATTTCTTTATTTGTAAAGTGAGGTATTACTTTATTATCTTTTAAGGTACTTTACATGTTAAAAACTGCATATGACAAAAACTCTACTGAATGACTTCTATCAGAAGGGTCTGTACTGAAGTTGGTTGTTTCACCCCAGATCAGCCAGTGTTGAGAAACCTAATAAGAACATCCAGCCGACGGTCTGTCCAACTTGCAAGCAGATATTCCTACTGTTACACCACACTGCCTAGAGAATAGAGCATGGCATGGGGAAAGGATGGGTGAAGAAACTGGACAGCTACTTCATTGAAAGCCGCTCCTTAACCACGTGACCCACTCATTCACACCTATTTTTGTTGGAAATGGAGATTAAATTGGGTAAGAGTTTAATGCAGCCAAATATCCCAGGGGTCAGATTTCTTCAATGGTAAAGTTCTCCAATTAAAAAAAAAATGGAGATGTCCCTGAGGTCTGGGTGAATGCACTCAACAGTGACATATCTGGTTCTTTTAGATTCATTTACAATAATTGAATCAGAGCTTCAAAATCCTTGAACTCTGTCTTCCATTTAACCCCAAGACCTTGTTGGCAATCAGGATGCCTTCTGGCGAGAAGAAGAAGCCAGAAAGCTTTTAGCTGATGCTGGATTCAAGAGTGATGGACTTTCTTCAAAGAGCTCTGAGGCCTGCAAAAATCACAGAAGTGTTGGGAGGTCATCCTGTAGATTTTTGAATTATTAACACATGTTTAACAATTAAAGAAAGACATATTGATAGGCTATCAAGGCAATTAATTATTTAAATTGTAGAAAGTAAAGAGTGGGGAAAAATTTAAGTACAGCGGTTATGAATCTTGGGCCACAAAGGCAGGTAGGTATGAAGTGCCTGTCATAAAACCATTCATTTAAAATCAAACCACTTCTGACTCAAAGCCTCCAAGCCACTGCACTGATGTGAAACTTAATCTCAGTCATTATTAGTGTTATTTCTTTCCTTTTCCAGAGTCATGCAAAAGTTCTTATTGAGAAAGTGGCAGGTCTTAGATAGAACTGAATGCTTGGGGCTGCTTTTCACCCATACCGGGAGTCCAATCCTACTCAAGTGGGTTTGGATTCCAATGGATCTGCTAATTCTAAGGAATTTCTCAGGAAAAAAATTGGCAAAGGCTTGGATCTCATGGCTTGTGAAGAGGCCAGCTGTGGATGCCCCCTCTTGGAAACCCTGCTGTCCTCCATCCCATTAGTAAATTCAAGGCGCTTTCATTTCTCCCTTGCTGAACTTCTTTTTCCTGCAAAAATATTAGCCTCTCTCCCATTTAGAATGCCTCCCACAATCCCTTTAGAATGCCTACTATAATCTCCTCAAGGATCCGAGGCTTTCATGAAAGAAAGAGTAGCTGATTTTAAGTAGCATTCTTTCACTGCCCAGAAATAAAAATTTCACTCCATGCGGAGAGCACAAAAGCCTGGCTACCATCACGTAAATGGAGATGGGAGATGGGGAATGTGATGGTTAATTTCATGTGTCAGCTTGATTAGGTTGTTGTGTTTAGTTATTTGTTCAAGCAAGCACATGGCCTGATTGTTACTGTGAGGGTATTTTGTAGATGGATTTGCAACTACAGTCAGTTGATTGCATCTACAGCTGATTGCATCTACAATCAATGAAGGAAATTGCCCTCGGCAATGAGGGTCTCCTCATCAATAAGGGTCTCCTCGTCCAAAGAGTTGAAGGTTTTTAAGCCAGAACTGACGGTTTCAGAAGTCAGAAAGAAGAATTTCTGCCTTTCCCTCAGCCAACAGCTTCACCTGGGGAATTCAACTTCACCTTCATCCAGCTTGAGGCTTGCCTATGGAATTCATGCCAATCCCCATGGTTTGTGTGAGCTAATTCCTATAAATCTCTCTCTCTATGTTTCTGCACACACACACACATCTTCTATTAGTTCTGCTTATCTGGAGAATTCTAATACAGGAAGGAAATAAAAAGGTACTGCAAGGACAAGTTCAAGTAAACACCTCAAATCATCCCATTCCATTCTCACCTGAATAAGTCTTTGGGTTCTTTTAGCCCAAATATCCAGGGTGTTATCCTAAGTAACCCCCCATTCTCCCCCTGCCTCAAAGCTGGCTGTGTGGGTGATATTTTCCCAGAAGGTCTGAGTATGTGAGCCCAAGTATGAGGCAACATTTTTGCCTTCTGGAATGAGGAGGCAGCTCTCTGTAAAAATTAAGAACAGACTTATTGATAGGGTATTAGGGAAACTAATTATGAAAATGTACAATGTAATGAGACAAAGGGAGAGTAATGTTCTAGCTCTCCTTGGTAAGAAGGAATTTTTGTAAAAAGGGTTTGTTAAGAACCTTCAGGACAAACTGACACTCAATGTTCTAGTGCCATGGTGACCATCTTGAGTGTGACCAAGGACTTCCCTGGCTCCTTTGTAACTGAAAGGTATGAGGAAAGTTCCAGAAAATCTATGTGATTATGACAATTGAAGTACCAGGAAAACTGCTTAACTAAATCCCTAGACCAAGAATGATCTACTCTCCCTTCATTCCTTTAATGAAATTCCCCCCTGACTTGGAGATTTCTTTAACAGATCCTATCAAAAGAGTATTTAAATACTTTTTGAAATTATTTAAGATTTGCCTTCCTGCTAGCTCCATGAGAACAAGGACCAATATTTGACTTGTTCATCCCTGTATCCCCAGCACCTAGCACAGAGCTTAGCACATAGTAGGTGCCCAATAAATAGTTTTGGTAAATGAATAAGTAAATTATCCAGGTAAAGTTTCATTTTTAGTCTAAAGATTTGGCCAAAGAGCATCCTCTTCCTTCTTTTGACTGCGCAGGGCACTAATTACTTGTACCACTAATTTATCACTGAACATAAAAATGCCTTGTATTGTCCAGTTTCCCATCATATGTACTCTTTTTTAAAAATTTTATTGAAGTATATCATTCATAAATGAACATACATAAACAATAAGTGTATAGTAAAAGTTGTGAACTTACAAAATAAACATGCATAACATCTTACAGGGCTCCCATACATCACCCCACCACCAACACCTTGCATTGTTGTGAAACATTTGTTATGAACTATGAAGGAGCATCCTCAAAACATAGCCCATCCTATGTATTCTGAAAGCCTCCACTGGCAATTTATAAGGTCCTGGAAGGTGGAGATGATAAGTCATGTTCCTCTAATTCACTCTAGCAGTAGCACTGAGCTTCGATTTTAGTAGGAACCTGATATATAGTAGTTGTAAACAACCGTTTCATTTAGAAATACATGTTTAGCATTCAGCCCTTTTTGGCAAATGATGCTGTCCATGTAATGAAAACCACTTTGTGGAAATCTGCTGTAGGTATTTCTTCTATAAAACGATACATGCATTTCTGAAAAAATAAAACGAATTCTGTAATAACAGGGCTTATGAGAAAATTAAGATGAGAGGTAACTCCATAACCATAGCACTTAGGAAAACAATAATTGGTATCTTGGAAGGGAACTTAGAAGGGGTGGTGGGAGCTGCAGCTGACTTCAGGGAATAGTAAAAATGCATAAAACCAATAGAGAGGGGAGCCTGGCCTGTGGACCCTGAGACGGTGCAGATGGAAACAAGCTGTGGGTGCACAAGGAAGTGCAGCCTGCTGCCAGCAGAGTCTTGCAAGGCTGCTGGGCTGGAAGCCAGGAGAGCCCTGGCTGCAGGTGGTCACGTTTAATTTTCTTAAAAACTAAGCTAATAGGGGACATATCTGGGGCAATAGAAAGGAGTAAGAAGGTGGAGAACGAAAGACAGAGAAGGAGCCGAAGAATTTTATCTTGGCCTCCATAGAAAACAAAACAAAACAAAACAAAACAAAACAAAACAAAACAAACTAAGCTAAAAGGGCTCCTGCCAATGCAGCAGCTGAATTTAGGACTCTTTCCTCTGCTGCTGGAGGCTCTTTCTCTTCTCCTGCTCCCTTGCCTAGGAAAACTCCCTTATGAACCAACAGAACTTCCTCATCCAACTGATACCATTCCCTTATTTAACACTCACACGGGAGCTCTTGTGAGCTGAGTTAATTGTTGTTATATGTGTGTTAGAAGAACAGAGTGCACTTGTTTGTGGTCTTGGTTTCCGAATCTTCCAAAGTTCTAGAATGTGGTTCCACTCAGGAATTTGGGTTTAAATATTTTATTTTCACACGCTTTACTAAAAAGAATAACAACAACAACGACCATTCTTTTCACACCTGATAGGCCACTATAATACAAATTTTACAAGTTCTGACTCATTGAATGCTCAAAGCAACTCTGCAGGGAAGATATTCCTGTGCTCTTGCTGCTGATGAGTAAACTTACCCTTGGAGCAGACCATGACTCCCCGGGGGTCTGTGGCAGTGCTTCATGCTAAGTTGGTCCACTTGACTCACCCAGGACAACTAACAAGGAGGTGAGGATGGACAACCACCACACCAAGGAACTGAGGAAGTCTACAACTGCAAGCAAGAGAGTCCCATCCATTGGCCATTTGGGATCAAAGTCCCCTCTCAATTAGAGGTGGAGTGGGCTTCACCATCCCAGAATCCTCAGGATTGGGGAATAAAATATGGACTAGAGTAGACTTACTGGTATTCTACTATAGACTTATTGTGATTCTAGCAATGGAAGAAATTATATCATTGCTGTGAAGACAGTGGCCACTGGAGGTGCTGAAGTCAGGGAGAGGGAAAAAGGGGTAATATGGGGGCATTTTCAGTACTTGGAATTGACCTGGATGATACTACGGTGAGAGATACAGGCTACTATATATCCTGCCATAGCCTGCAGAATTGAGTGGGAAAGAGTAAACTATAGTCCATGCTTAGTGGCAATGCTCCAAAATATGTTCATCAATTGCAATGAATGTATCACACTAATGAAAGAAGTTGTTAATGTGGGGAAAAGTGGGAGGTCTGGAGAGTGGGGCATATGAGAATCCCTTATATTTTTTATGTAACATTTTATGTAATCTAAGTATCTTTTTAAAACAAATAAAAAATATATTAAAAAAACAAACAAACAAAAACCCTGCTGTAAAGAGTGAAAGTTCTGGAAAAGCACTCTCTATGTTCCGATCTTTATTCTCTGTGGACCTCAGTGAGGTCACACTAACTTTCAGAAGGAAGAGTGGCTGATCATTTTTTGTCGCTGTTGTCCTTCATTCATAGATAACTGATTTAGTTCAGTATCTTGCCGAGAAAAGTCTTTTTAGAGGGGTGAGGTGAATCACCTGTTTCCAAGCTGATGCAACATTGAATATACAAATAGACAAAGGCCAGATCATAAATAAAAATAGAACTCACACCCGCTACTGTAGCAACCAGACCAGGCGAGTCTGATCCTTATCTGTAGCAACCTGTCCAGGAAGCTACCCATTATCTATACCACAACCCCTGCAACAAATAACCCAAAACTGCCAGGACTTGATAGATAACTGACAGTTTCCCTAATTTTTGCCCCTGCTTCCATCTTAGGACCAATAAGAGAAAGCCAAATCTGCCCCCCTAACCAATTGTATAGAACGCCCCACTTCTACTTAGCCCTCCTCCAGCCTTCCCACGCCAACAGGCTCCAATTGGGACATATCTGAAGTCTCCTTTCTTCCCACTCCTCTGCCTGCCTTTGAGTCTCTTCCAAAAGCAAGTGATGGTGGCTGACTCCCTTGCTAGAGCAAGTTCTGAATAAATAGTCTTTGGTTGTCATATGAGGGTCCTTTTTTATTTCCGTAATGACTTTTCTTCTCCTTGAAGCTTCCCGACCCCTTGTCTTAGAGACATTAAATTCTGTTGAGAATTTTCAAGAAACCTTTCTTTCTTTCTTTATTCTGGAAATGCTGTTATCAGTGTCTTCCCCCCAAGCAATTCTGAACTCACCAGGGGCTGACAAAAATTAAACTTCTTGAAGGTGAAAGTTAATTAAATTTCTCTCCTAATGCCAAAAATGTACTTGAAAATTTTAAACATTGACTTACAGTTTTCTTTTTGGCATACCTACTATATGTATATATGTATGTGTATGTATATGTATATGTATATACATGTGAACATATCTTGTTTTAAATTAGATTATCATATGATGGCATCCGCTTCTAATACTTTAATGTGAAAACACTGTAGATTAATATGTCTAAGTATGTCAGCTATTCTGGTATTTACTAAAGTTGACACAATAAACATGTTAAGACAATAGCATCAACAAGAAGTTGTAAAAATCTAATGGGGTTCTTATGGCTATATTGGCCAGGGATTACCATGGACCCCCAGAAAGGAGTTCTCAACATTACTCAAAACCAACCTCATGCCAATAAACTAAATCTAATACAGCAGAGAAAGAAAAGATTGAATTAAAGTAGCAATCAATTCCTTACAGAATCCTGAGCTTGTGAAAGGAGACACTTTTGGGTTCTTTCTTTAAAAAGTGGGTAACTGGGGACATAGCAGAGATGAGAAATCCGACCTTGGCAAAATAACGAGGTGGGAGACCAAGAACAGAGGCGAGTTGGGAAGTTTCCTGACTTAGCTGACAGCAGACAAGCTAATCTTAAAAACTGAAGTACCTACAAGGCACACTGGGAATCTGAGTTTCTCTGGTCCATCAACTGAGAGCCAACAAAGATGCCAATGTGAGATATTGTGTGGGATTAGACTTGAAGCTATAGTTTTCCTTTGTGTCTTATTGTCCTATCTGAGGGCAAAAATAATTCTTGTAGACAAAGAAAAGACCATGACTAAATCTTCAAAAAGCCCACAATTTATTTCATCTATTCTCCTGCCTCAGACTGCATTCGACTCCTGCTGCTCTTTCTCCATGGGTCCGTTTGGTGTTTATGACGGCAAGCAGAGAACATCCCCGCCTGGGTCATCGTGCTGGAACTGGGATGTATATTGTAGTATGGGCAGAAAGATAAAATGTATTTTATGGTGGCAATATGGTGCCCTTTTGGTTTGGCTGTTGGGAAAATCAGGACACACATATATGGTTTTATCTCTGAAAGACACCTGCAATTAGTTATACGGATTGATAAATTGTTTCACTTACAACACAAACCAACTACTATCAATTTGTTTTTCTTTCTTCTCTTCTACTACTATCAATTTTTATGACTGAGTGAAATGCTCTGCTGTGACATATGTCTCAAGTCTGAAAAAACTGGAAGTCATTGACCAGCAACCTGAAAACTGTAAAGAAGTGTTCTCAGCCCCAAGAGAGCCTGATTGCAGCATAAGATATAACTTTCCTTTGCTCTCCTCATTATTTTGGTGTGACAAAGGAAAATGACACACACAATTCACGCAGCACTGCTAAAAACACATCTTATTGTTATTATTATGGTTTTTTTTTTTCTTTAAGGGCACACTTAGTCAGTTTTCTCAGGGATGGAAAAATTGGTCAGCATATCCTTGTTTCTCCTTTATGATTGAGCAAAATAGATCAAAATTTGCTATCTCTGTGTGAGAGACAGGGTAGTATAGTGGTTAAGAATATGGATTCTGGAGTCAGACCATGGGTTCAAATTCTAGGTCTACTGGTTACTAGCTCTGTGACTTTGGACAATTTGCTTTACTTCTCTGTGCCTCAGGTTAAATGAGTTAATGTACATGTATCCACTTAGAACAATATCTGGCACATGGTAAAGTCTATGTAAGCATTTGTTATATATCTCTGTTAGAGCAGAAGTAGAATTTTGCATATTTACCCCAGAAATTTTAGGGACTGGCATTAAGTCACTGGAAATAAGTTTTTTTTTGTTTTTTTGTTTGTTTTTAGTTAAGCCAGTAAAAAGAATTTATTGGGAAATGGGAGAAAAGAACAGAGCTTGCTGAGAAATGGGAGAGAAGGATGGATATGCACTGAGATTTGATGTGGGCTCCTCTAGGCAGATAGAGTGGGCTTTGATTTGTGTGGACACCTATTAATTATTCTTCCCCTTGCTAATGCTAAGGGGGGGGGGCCCAGCTGTTATTGGTTACCCCACCAATGGTGGGGGCCAATGGTGAGGCCTGTTTGGAATATCTGGGGCCTCTCCTTGGCCCTGGAAAGAGTCTCAACTGGGATCTCAAGGTCAAGGTCTCAGTGGGGTCTCACAGCCATGTTGTCTGTGGGGCCAGCCACCTTCCCCTTTTCACTATACTAACCTGCTTCAACTCCCCCCTCATAGAGTTCATGCCTTTATTCTTAAGGGGGTCCTGTGGGGCGATGGTCATTCTTCTGAAGTTACATCTTGCTGGTTAGGGCAGAAGTCCCTGCCTGACAGGGTGTAAACCTCTCTGGCCATTCTCTTACAGTTGAGGGAAGACAGGTCCAGCACCCTGGTTGGAACTGGATGAAATCCCCGCATGACTAATAAGGTGTTGATTCTGTAAGAAACAAACTTAGCTAGAATTTTGAAGATGCATGGTCCCACTAAAAGGATAAAGAGGATGGTGGTAAGTAGGCCCCAAAAGGAGGCCAGCTGTGACCTACTGGACCATGAGAGTGAGAAAGGCCAGGTGCCTTCAGAGGCTGCATCCTCCCAAAGTTGATGGGAAACATCATTCTTCCTTGAGTTTGTTATGCTGTTGGCTAACTCTAGGAGGAGATTGTGGTGGGCCTGCAGGGTTTGGGTATAAACTGCCAAGCCCAGTTCCCACAGCAGTGGTTATGCTTAGGACAGCTAGGAGAGATATGAAGAGAGGCACTGCCCTAGACATAAACTTACAAAGACAGTATATACAACAACAAGACAAGCATATGGCAAATAAAATAAAGACAGTACTTAAGAGAGCCATTCCTTTATCTTATAGGCACTTTCATTAACTACTTAATGAATTAAGTTCACCAGGACTTTTAACATGTTCAGTATCCCTCTGCATTGATCTAGAATAGAAAGATATCATCATAATCATCAGGCATATAGGTACAGTACTTAATACTAATCAATGCACAAGTTCCTCTTTGAGCTGCAATTAATAGATCTAAGCTCCAGGTTTGCAATACCATACATGGTTTTGTTTTTTTTTAAGATTTATTTATTTTACTTATTTATTTTTTAATTTATCCCCCCCACCCCTGATGGTTGTCTTATCTGTCTGCTCATTGTTTGCTTGCCTTCTCCAGGAGGCAACGGGAAGTGAACACGGGACCTCTCACATGGGAGGCAAATGCACCAACTACCTGAGCCACATCTGCTCCCAATACCTTATATGTTATCTCTCCATGGGAGCAGGCCATAATGCCAATTGTGTTTGTTTAAATTCTGCTCACAGTACTCTGGTAGTTGTTGTTCCATTTGGTAGGTCCTTCACACAGCCAGCATGCTGCAGCATAGTTGATCCTAGAGAAAGACTAGGAAGGTAGGTTCCAGTGTTTGGCTTGGTGCATAGGATCTTTTGGCACTATGAAACAGAGCCAGTCTGGAGGTAATATCCATTTTACATTTGGCCATATCGAGCCATTGCTGACTGCTGCAGGAGTCCAAAACTGCAACATACTCTCTATCCACTTCAGGAGCAGAACCAGAGATGTAGTAGATACCTTTATTGTTTTAGGGGTCAGTGACCAACGTAGCCAATAACTCAAATGGAGAGGCACCATGCAAGGTATTTGGCCTCATTTGAATGCACAAGAAAGTTTGACACTACTGAAGTCTTTCTCTTTTGATTTCTATACACTACCTAAACACTTCCAATGCAATGTATAACATATCAAAATGACTTAACTATTTTAATACTTCACTTTTTACTTTTACACCTTTACCATGATGACATTAACTAACAGGCATTTTAATTTAGCAGTATAGGAAAACCTACTTTCGTAATTATTTTATGAAAACTGAGGATTCCCAATGGATTCAAGATTATCTTTCCTTACCACCACTTTAACATGCAGATTAAGGTGGCCTCTGACAGGTTTCCCTGTTATGAAGTTACTTTTTGTAATTTAGGATCCTAATTAATAATGGCTTCCTGTAATTAGCCATTCAAATGCTTCAGTTTAGAAGATGCTTTTACAAACTTCTTATATATAATTATCTAGAAGTTACTTTACCTTAAATAAGCTTATTAAGTTACAATTAGCAATCAATGAAATTTACCTTTACCTTTATTTCATTAAACATGATCTTACAATTTTCATCATCTTAAAGATTTAATACATATAATGTTAATTCATTTAATTGGTATTCAATAATCCTAGAGAGATAAAACCCAAGCTAAATAAAATTGAAACCATTATAGTTTATGAAAGGAGTGCTCTTTTTCCTTCCTTTACAGGAGGCTAAAACCTCTTTTCTTAAATAAAATTCTAAAACTGTGAATAATCTTAGAAGCATAATGATTGCTAGGTTCTGGAGTATATTGTTTAATTTGTTTTAATTATAATTTGAAAAGATCTTTCCATAGCTTTCAAGGTCTTTTCCTTTACTTACTGAAATTTGACAATTGGATTATTGACCACCCTTATTTTGAGGCTGTTAAAAGGTTTAATTTGGGGGAGTACAGGGCAAACTGAGTCTTAATTCACCAGCCTAGAATATGAGTTTCAATCTGCCACACCTAGCCCCTCCCTCAGAGCTTTTGCAAAGAGAAGGCCCTGGGGGTTGGATAGGTTAAAGAGCTCAGGAAAATCTTTTCCCCTTTCCCAATAGCTTCTATATTCAGATTTCTATATGACCTTTTCATCCTGCTTAGCCAGGAATATTCATTCACATATATAACTGCATATTTAATTTTTTAACAATTTGGATAGAGTTCTTTTAAGAATATTCATTTGTTAATTTGATATTACCATCCCAATGTATGAAGACATATACTGAGCAAATAGGCAGACACAAATAGAGAGACACAAAAACAACTCATTAAAGTTTCTTAAAACTTTCACTCTTTTACAAAACAAGTTTAACTGTAAAATAACATTTAACAGATTTCTTTGAAGACTATTGCTAACTACTCTAATTTGCACTGCGACCATGCAGTTTTGCACAAGAATTTCATTACTTTTAATTATTGGCTTATAATCAAATTGTCCCCAATGCTTTAAAATACAATTTTCCTTTACTTCAGAGCTTTGCTTATTTCCCATTTTTGACTTTGGCAGACCTTGGATGAAAAACACTAATTCCAATATATTCTTACTGAGGTCATTGAAGCCTCAGGGAAACTGGTTTCTCTCATGAATTGCTGCTTTTAGGAACAGCAACACTTGAGGTGGGTGGCGCTCCATCCCCAGTCCTCAGCTGCTTGACTGAAAGAGTGGACGTCTAACCCTGAAGATTGAGAATTCCACCAGGCAGCAAACACCTGGGGTCATGAGAGAAAGCACTAATACCAGTGCAAGGACAGGAGACAGGGGTGCCTTAAATTTTCTTTGCCCTGAGCCATAGGGGGCAGAAGTTGTCATGAAATAACCATAAGCAAAGGCAAGGGTTGAGGTGAGACCTGAAGTAACCATAAACAAAGGCAAACTCAGTTTATTTTTTTATTTTTTTTTAAATTTTTTTTTATTTGTAAAATGATATATAATACATATGCATATATGTGCATTTGTTTACATAAATGTTATTTGTTATATATATATGTATACATTTTATAAAGGTGCCTAGATTACCCAAATATTACTCAGAAACTACAGGGATTCCCATGCTCCCCACTACCCACACCCCCAACAACACCCCACACAACCATTCCCCATCCACGTGGTACTACACCCGCAATGGATATACACATCCTGGGGCCTTGCCACCGAGCATAGACCACAGTTCACCTCACAGGCCACACTCTCTCCCACCCAGTTCTGCACGGTATATTCTGATGGAAAATGGCCTACATTCGTCGCTGCTTCACCACAACCCCCAAAGTCTGAAAAAAGCCCGAGCATTTCAACTGCCCCTCCTCACCCTGCCCCAAAAATGTTCAGTGGCCACCGGCTCCATCTCACTGTTACAATTTCTTCCATTGCCTGAATCACTATATGTCTACAACAGAACACCACCAAGTCCACTCTAGTCCACAGCTCCTCCCCCCATCCTGAGGGGACTTGGAAGGTGATGTCCACTCCACCTCCAAGTGAGAGAGGGCTTATATTCCATGGATATAGTAGATAGGATTATCCTGCCTTCAGCTGCAGGTCCTCTCCATTCCCTGGGATGTCTGTTGCCCATCGTCGTCTCCTCGCCAGGTTACTTGGATGAGTCCATTGAGCTGTAGGGTAGGATTTGCAGCTCCACTGAGATTCCAGGCACAGCTGGCACATAGGTGGGCCAGAGGAT
>JAQZBX010031695.1:0-25433 GCA_029593785.1 Cabassous unicinctus
TATTCCAATAAAACTTTATTTGTTATAACAGATGGAAGACTTTATTTGACTCATGAGTTAAATTTGCCAACCTCTGGGGAAAAATAATGATATATAGCTAATGGGATTTCCCATATATGGAAAAAATATGACTAACGTAATTTATGAGCTAGTGTTGACAACAACAATGTAATGTTTTTGTAGCAAAAGCAAAGTTGGTACTATATTATATCTCAAGGGAAAAAAAAGAATATGGTGTTTGGTTTTATGAGATATGAATATGATTAAGCAATTTTTTTCCTCTTCTTTTCTTTTTTCATTAATAAGGAGACCTAGTATGTGTCATTTAACTCAACTATGTATGTCTGTGTATCTTTCTGAACATTAGAGGAACAACTGAGCTAGCAGTTGGAATTAGGTGAGATAAAAGTGCCTGAAAAAGAACTTTTTAGAAGTAATATGTCTATAACTTGTTGAGCTACATTTTTCTGTTCTTTTATTTTTGTGAATTTGAAATAAAGGTCTTAATAAAAAAAGTAATTAATTAAAAAAAATAAAGTTACATAACCCATTAAAAATAGGGAAAATCCTTGGATAGGCACATCATAGAAAATATCCAAATAGTCAGTAAATATATGAAAAAGTGGTTTGCATTTATTAGTCATCAGTGAAATGATAATTAAATATCAATGTAATAATACCACAGATCCACAAGAATGGATAGTAAAGAAAAGTTCCATATTATGCTGGTGGAGATGTAAATTAGTACAAATGTTTTTAAAGGCATTTTGGAGATGGATATCAAATCTGAGCACGCACATACTAGATGGCACAGCAATACCTCTCTTATGTAGTCTCAGTATATTCTGAGAAACATGTACAGAAGTATATTCTATTTGTGCTTGTGTTATGAGAGGCAGCACTGTTGAATTGCTTATGCTATCCATAGCACTCTATGCATTAGGAGAATAGCTATAGTATCATTAGCTTTTAATTACATACCTGTATGCTATGACATTTTGTTATTTAATTTTACTGTTCCTTATCTAAATGTAAATGAGTAGTGTTCATACATCATTGGACCAGATATCATTGGATAAGTTATGGAAAAGAATCCCCTGTATTTGCAATGTAACATTTATGTCATCTAAAGCTCTTTTAGAAATAAATAAAAATAAATCAATAAAACAACACTTACTTAAAAATCATGAATATAGGATAAAAAACAGATTTATTTATTTGAACAAAATATATTTGTATCACCAATGACATTAAAATTAGGTCCAAAGATTTTCAATCTTTTCATTGCCAAAAGTTGCAAGATGGCAAGAATGGTCAGCAGCCAAGGATATGATGTGAGTCTCATTGAAAGCGGGTGCAACAGGCATTCTAGAATTCCAGGGCTGGGGTTTTAGCTAGTGTGACCAGCATGTATGAGTCTGGCAATGGCAGGACTAAGGGGCAATCCACATGACGGGAGATTGGTTACAGACAGGAAGAATGTAAAATTAATTAAGCATATTGAGTAGGATTGCACAGGAGGGAAAAAATGATCTACTCAATTCAATGGTACTTTCAATCTTCATCTTCTTCCTCAGTGTACCTGCTCCTGTTTACTTTTCAAAACCTTCAAATAGTTGCTTCATGAACTCTGTCCAAGTTTTAGAACTGCATTCAATGTCAGTGACAGGATGGAGTGTGCTGACTATATAACTTTCATTTTGAAGTTATTTTGACCAAAACTATAGTTCTATGTTGATGTTATTTTTTTTATCACTTTAAAGATGTCCTCCCATTGTCTTCTGATTCCATTGCTAATAAGAAAAAGTCTGATTTATATTTGTTGGTTTTTATGTACTACCTCTGTTGTTCTGGTGGTGGTCACAATATTCTCTTTTTCACTCACTCTTTTTCTTTATTCATGAAGTTGTGGGTTTACAGAAAAATCCTGTATAAAAACATGATTTGCATATGCCACCCCACCACCACTCTTTGCATTGGTGTGGAATATTTGTTACAGTTGATGAGAGCACATTTTTAAAAATTGTACCATTAATTGAAATCTTTGGTAACTTAGGACTCACTGTTTGTGTAGTGTAGTTCCATGGATTTTTAAAAAAATTTCATTCTGTACCATATATACAATATAACAGTTCCCCTTTTAATCATATTCAAAGTTATATTTCAGTGCTGTTAATTGCTTTCACAGTGTTATGCCACCATCACTCTCATTCATTACTGAAACATTTCCGTTATCCCAAATAAGAACCCTGCACATTTTAAGCTTTAATTTCCCATTCCTTATCACCAATCCTTCCTTTTGTGTCCTATATTCTGGAAGCAAGATGTCAGAAGAAGCCAAAGAACAAAGTATTGTCCATGTGACAGTGACAGAGATGCAAATCAAGGAATCCCAAGGTTTCTGGCAAGCCAGCAGCAGATGCTAAAAACTCCAGATGAAAGAATGGCATATTGAAACCTGGTATAAGAGCCTAGAGTCCAAATCTGTGAGACTAAATTACTGGTGTTTAAGCAAACTCATTGTGTGGTATATGTCACTGCAGCCCTAGCAGAGAAAGACAATAGTAAAACTTTCATATGATAATGTGTTTGAATGGTCCAGGAAAATTGAAGGAAAACTATCTTTTGGGAAGCACTCATCCAATTTTAAAGTTTGTTTAGCTGGTGTGTATTTAGTATGTGTTCTTTGAGAAGATATCTATCAAGAAGAATTTGATAAAAATTTAGACCTGCAAATTCTGAAATTTCTGTTTTACTATCTTACTGATAGCAGATCTAAGATCATGGATTAAAGAATGAAAGACAGCACTTCTCCAGAAGCTGTGTGAAAGTAGCCAGGTTTGCCTGGTACAAGGTAAGCCATGGGACTGTGGGGGCAATTGGAGAGGGCAGCTAGAGAGGGGAGACCCAGTAGGCCACTGGAAAGGGAATCAGTAAGAGAGAGGGCACTCAAGTCACACACAGATGGCTCAAATGGACAGGGAATCCAGGGATTAACTTGGGTGGAACACCAGCACTCAACCACTTCTGAGAGAAAGGAAAGCCCCCAGGGTGGCCAAGGAAACATCCCAGTCCCCAAAAGTCTCTTGAGTGGGGAAGCTGCAGGGCAAACAATTTTAGGATCAGCACCAAGCAAACTCAGGGGAAGACAGTTATAAGGGGTAGGAGAGATAGTGTAGGCAGAGCAGCAGGGGATTGGGTAATGTCAGCCAGAGCTGGAGTGGCTCCAGGGAAAGGGGACAGGGGTGCTGATCTAGCAGCAGAATGTCATACCCAACTGCCCTGCAAGAGAGAGGAATTGGATCAGTGAGCGGTGGACTGACAGGTGCCTAGCAGTCCTGGAAAGAGTGAAGCTGGGAAAGGTAACAAACAAATCATCAGAAGCCCAATTGTCCTAAGAGAAAAAGAGGTGGGGAGAGAGAGATGAGGAGCCTTTAGAAGACTAACCCATGGAGCAGAATGCAGCTCAGGGTTGTAGCTTACTAGTTCAAAGTTTGACTTACATATATGAGGTCCCTGTACATCCTTAAAAAAAAAAAAAAAGAACAAATAAAAGTTTAACCAACCTGAGGGATGCAGTGGCAAGGAAAAGCAGCCCAGGAGCTGTAGGTGACAGGTCAGTCCTGAAGAGAAGGAATCCAGAGTGTGATCCAGTGAGTTGTCAAGCAACCACCGGCTCCTTAGGGAGTGGGGGTTGAGAACAAACAGCATTGTGACAGCAAATTAATAGACTGAGATTTTTTTTAGTGTTTTTTTGGTTTGTTATTTTATATTTTATGTATACTTCAAAAATTTTATCATTTTTCTTTTTGTTTTTTCTCTACACCTGGGTACGTTATGGGCTACAGGGTGATTGACTCTTTTCTCTACACATGGCTCTTGTGTCCCTTCAATATGAAACTATAGTTAGTACTAGAGTTGCTAGGTATGTGTCCAAGAGACTTATATCTTTGGCTTTCCATGTGTCAGTCAAACCCTGAATCTCAATAGAGTTGCAACACTTACTCTACAGATCATTGGACTCCCCCTGGACAACTAACAAGGAGATCATGATGGACATGAACTATCTCAAGGAACAGAGAGTCTGCAACTGCAAGCAAAATAGTCCCTACGATCTGCCGCATGGAATCTGTGATGGTTAGGCTAATGTGTCAACTCAGCCAGGTAATTGAGCCCAGTTGTTTGGTTGAGCAAGCACTGGGCTAATTGTAATACAAGGACATTTATGGGCTTTAGTTATTGTTGAGTTTACTGCAAAGATGGTTGATTACATTTGCATCAACCAGGAGATTATCATCAGCAATGAGAGATGCTATACCCAATCAGTTAAATGCCTTAAATTAGGAAGTGATTTCAGCATTCAGAGAGAATTTCCCAGATCATCATTAACTAGCCAACATCTCATGGAAACTCATTAAGTATTTTCATTGGAATTTCATTGAAGACCCTAGTTTGTAGCCCGCCTGTGGAACCTGGGCTTGTGCACTCCCATGGTTATGAGAGAGACTCATAAAATTCCATACAATTTACAGATACCTCCTGTTGATTCTGCTTCCCTAAAGAACCCTCACTGATACAGCTTGCTACTAGGAGTAGGGTGGTTCTTGAGGAATAGAATCTTAAACATGGGATTTCTGAGGTGGTTCTGGGAATTTTGCAATTGGCTCTCTACTCTAATTTGACTCAAGGGTATTAATGACTCCCATTCCAATAATGAAGAGACCAATAAGAGTCCATGGGGTGAGTTAGCAATGGAGATGCACAAAATATCATCACTGGATTCCCCTACATCCATGCTTATAAGAAGCAAGGATCTGGATGAGAGTGTTTTTAACACCTTAACAAAGTTTTGTGGAGTCAAAAGTTATAATGATGTTGGCTGACACCTCCTAGATACTCTTGATAGAGTTACAAAAGAAAGAGATGAGCTAAAGGCTTCAAATTTGCAACTTAAACACTGCATGAATGATGTGAAAGTTTCTATGTGTGCTCTGAAAGAAAATCTTGTCTCCTGCAGCCACAGGCTTGAGATATCTGAGAATGAAACTCGAAATCTCTTTGTATGAGTAGAGTAGTGGAGTTACAAAGGTTACCAAAATCTCAACCCTGCAGAGTCTCTGTAGTTAAAGTGAATACATTGATTGGAAAGGAGTGGAACTCAGAAGATTGGGATGGAGATATATGGGATGATGAAAATATTGGTGGGGACATTGGAACCCTAAATTCTGTGGAGAATTTACCAGATAAACCTGTGATGACCTGCACTGTGGATAACACTCTTTGTCAACCTGTATCAACCAACATCCAGCTTACCCCAGGGAGTCCAGACCGCCTTCCAGCTGTGAGGTGGGTACCAGCCAAACTGAAGCCTGCACTGCCCAGCTTCTGGCTTGCCCCAGGGAGTCTGGACCTCCTCCCAGCCTTGAGGCATGTACCAGCCAAACTCCAGCATGCACTGTCCAGCCTCCAGCCTGCCCAGAGGAATCTACCTTCCAATCCTTGCATGAAGAGATTAATCCTGTCTCACCAGAAGTAAATGCAAAGGAATGCCCTGAGTTCAGTAGCTTGCAAGATGTTTTTGATACTCCTTCTTATACATCCCCATCACCCCTTTTCCCTTCAAGACTCATTACTAGGCTAAAATTACAACAAGGCCCCAAAGGTGAAACACAAAGTGTGACCCATGAGGAAGTACACTATACTCTGAAAAACCTGCATGAGTTTTCCAACTTATATAGGCATAAATCAGGGGAATAAGTGTGGGAATGGATACTAAGGGCATGGGATTATGGTGGAAGGAATATAAAGTTGGATCCTACTGAATTTTTTGATATGGGCCTGTGGCATGTCAGGCAGGTTCCAGAGGCTGGAAGGAAGTTCATGGAAAACCTTGAACACTGAAGGCTGAAAAGGCTGGCACCATTCTGCCCTGAGGCTGCTGGTCATGACATCTTTTTATCCCTTAATCTTTGTTTAAAGAACAACCTTGAGCACATACACATCCTATGCTTTATAAGCATGTCGTAATCAATGTTCTGATAAAGAATGCACAAGGTATTCACAATTGAACCATAAAAGATTAAAGAGTAAATTTGAGATCGTTTTAGATATATATCACTAAATCATATGGAATGGAATAAAAAAGAAATTCAGCAAAGAATAAAGGGACACTTGCTTTAGCATCCAGGAGTGGTTTGTTTTCTTTTCATGTGCCTTTGTCTTGCAGGACAAGACAGAATCCCAATTGTGAATTTCCATGAGTGGCGCCCGAACAGGGACCTGACTCAGCAGTGAGGACAAGGAGCATCTGATGAACGGCCTCATTCCCGGTAAGGGGAAGCTGGACATTTCAGCTTCACGACTCACTGTACTTTCTAGATAACGGGAACTCAGCTTTCTAAGGAACAATCAAAGTTTCTTAAAGTATTGCTTCAGCTTCTTAAGGCTTCAGGAACTAAATTGAGGAGGAAAATTATTTTCTTTGTTTAATGCTCTATTCCGGTATTGCCCTTGGTTCCCAAAAAGGGACGCTTAGATCTTAGGGATTGGAAACGTGTAGGGAAAAGTTCAAGTTATCATCAAGAAGCAGGTGGCTCTGTAACACTTGATCATTTAGCCATGTGGGGTTTGATTAAGGCAGCTTTAGAACCTATTCAGATTGACTGATTTTGATCCACCTCCTTCTACAACCCTTCCTACAGCCCAAGACTTACCGCCTTCAAAAGCTTCTAAAGCTTATGTAGTCAGTCAAGATGAAATTGAAACTGATCATAATTTCATCCCTCAGATGTAGCGGTGATTACAAGAAGGTTTAAAAGAGGGTGACTTTGCTGCTTCCTATTTTCCCTGTTGTTTTAAATCCTCAACAACAGCTGGTTCATGAGTCTTTCCCCTAAAATGTCTTTAAGGAAATAAAGCAAAACATAAAAGATCGTGGTATGCACTCCCCTTATACCAAAGGATTGCTGGGGACATTATCCACAACATATGCCATGATCCCTGCTGACTGGAAAGTTTTAGTGCATACTTTAACCACCCCTGCTCAATATAGCATTTGGTTAACAGAATATCGAGAGAGAGCAGAGCAACGGCATATTAGTAACATTAATTACCAAATACCGGTAATCTTTGAAGCCTTCCTGGGCATTGGGCAATTTACTAATCCCCAATACAGGCTCAAGGTGATCAACAATTATTTATGCAGTGCTCTGAAATTGCCTCACAGAGCCTGGAAGGCCATCCCTGAAGGAAAAACTCCTCAAAATTCCTTTGCATCTATCCGGCAGGGGCACATGAACCATATATGGATTTCATTGATCGACTTAAAGAAGCTATAGATAGGTGACTAGATAACAACTAGGCCACTGAAACATTGTTAATGCAGTTGGCCCATGAAAATGCTAACATAGATTGTCAGCAAGTTATTCTACCTGTTAAATCTATGGCTGTCACTATTGGAGACCTTTTAAAAGCCTGTCAGAATGTCGGTACTGAAACTCACAAAGCAAAAGTTTTAGCTGCCATTATGACTTCTAATGCCACTTGCTTTAAATGTGGAAAAAAGGGGCATCTACAAAAAAATTGTACCTCTCGTTCTGGAGGAAAAGGGCTGTCCCCTAATCAAATATGCCCTTGCTGTAAAGAAGGCAAACATTGGGCAAATCAATGTAAGTCTCCGTTTGATGATCAAGGACTCCCTTTGTCGGGAAACTTCAGGAGGAGTAAGATTCCCGGCACTCTGAAAACATTCCGGAACACACAACAAGCCTTTTGGGAAATGCCCAACTTACAGTCACTGACCTTAAAGCAGCCACCACTGGCAGCATAGGGCTCGACTTATGCGTTGCCCAAGAAATAACTCTTAAGGAGCTAAATAAAATAGAACTAGCTCCTACTGGGTTTTGGGATCCTCTCCCCACCAACACTTTTGGCCTCCTCCTGGGATGTTCCAGTACTACCCACTAGGGGGTTGTTGTTCACCCAGGAGTTATTAATAATCATTAGGCTGGGGAAACTCAAATTATGCTCAGCTCTCCCTCATTCCAAGTTACACCTAAGGGACAGAAAATAGCTCAACTATTACTCTTACTTTAACACAAATTAACATCTGCTACAAAACTACGGCAAGGAAGTTTTGGCAGCAGTATCTCTCAGCAGTTTTGAACCCACTCTTTACAAAATCATAAGCCTATGTTATCTATTTCTATTATTGGGAAAATTTTTACTGGATTAGTAGACACTGGAGCTGATGTCTCAGTAATTTCTGAAGATTCCTGGCCATCTTCTTGGCCTAAGCAATCTTGTTCTTTTCCTTTGCAAGGCATAGGTGGATACACTACCACCCACTGATGTTCTTCTCCCTTACAGGTATTCAGGCCAGAAGGCCAGGAGGGACAATTCCAACCTTATATTGACCCTATAACTATCAACTTATGGGGGCGAGACCTTCTCTGACAATGGGATGCTCAGGTTATCATTCCACATTTTTAGGGATGGCCACTGGCAGATTAATTCCTCTGCCTTTAACCTGGACTTCTAATAAGCCAATTTGGGTTGACCAATGGTCCATATCAGAAGAGAAACTCCATCATGGTCATCTTTTAGTTTAAGAACAATTGTTTAATGGTAGACTTGAATTTTCTCATAGTCCATGGAATAACCCTATATTTGTTATTCCTAAAAAGTCTGGAAAATGGAGACTTATACATGATCTCTGACAAGGTAATAAAAGAATCCAACCTATGGGACCCCTCCTACCTGACCTCCCTAATCCTGCCATGCTCCCTAAAGAATGGTCTCTTATCGTTGTAGATTTAAAAGACTGATTTTTCACCATACTTTAGCTGCACAAGATAAGCCTTGATTTGTCTTTTCCCTTCCTTCTTTTAATTATAATGCTCCAATGCAGTGCTATCAATGAACAGTCCTCACACAGGGGATGATTAAGAGCCCCACAATTTGTCAGTGCTTTATTCATCAAATCTTGTGACCAATTCAACATAAATATCCCAAGATAATCTTATATCATTACATAGATGATATCCTTCTCTCAGCCCTTACAGAGAATTTTTCACAAATTTTATTGCAAGGAATTCTAAAGATTATCCAGGACAATGGACTATTAATTGTTCTGGAAAAAATCCAAAAGGTGGAACCATGACAGTATTTGGGGTATATCCTTGCAAACTGCAACATTTGCAATTAATCTTGCCCTTTACTGTTACTTTAAATTATTTACAACATGTATTAGGCATTATTAACTGGATTCATCCAGCGTTAGGTGTTCCTACTTATCAGCTACAACATCTTTTTAATACCTTTCAAGGGGACTCTCAGCTAACTTCAGTTAGAACCCCCATTCCTGAGGCCAAAACAGAGTTATCTCTCATCTCAACTACCATATCTAAAAAATATCATCATAGATATGATCCTGATTATCCTATTCATCTTTCTGTTTATTTGCTCTACATTCTCCTACAGGTATAATTGGACAGCTCACACCTTCTGTGTGTATACTTGAATGGGTATTCTTAGCACATACACCAAAAAAGTCTCCAACTCCTTACTTTCAATGCCTTTCTTTTCTAATCTCCAAAGGGTGACAATGCTGTTTACAGAGCACTGGAAAAGATCCAGTTTAAATTTTTATTCCATTTACCAGCAGGCAGTTTAACACCCTTTTGTCTACTTCCTTAGATTTCCAATTGGCTATGTTTGATTTTTATGGTGAAGTAAAATTCACCCTGCAGTCGGATAAATTATTACAATAATTCCATTTGTTACCCTTCATTTTCCCCCATATTGTCTCACATCAACCCATTCCACTAGCACTTACTGTCATTGTAGATGGATCTGATGCAGTGGCAAAGTAGCTGTCACCTGGAAAACAACTGATGGATGGAAATCCTTTGTTCTGTCTTGCCAAACAACCACACAAAAGGCTGAGTTTGCTACTGTTGTTGCAACTTTGCAACACTTTCCTAATCAAACTTTAAATATTTTTAGTGAATGTGCTAATACAGTCTATATTGTTCATACTGCATTGATTAAGCTTTCTAATGATAAAGTTTTACACTCCCCTTTCCTTACTCTCCTATCCCTGCTTGACCAAGGTCTGAGCCCAATACATTGCGCATATCCATTCACATACTTCTTTGCCAAGTCCACTTACTGAAGGAAATGACCGTGCTGACTGTCTTACAATGCTGTCAACCTTCACTTTTCAACAAGCTCAAGCTTCTCATGATTTCTTCCACCAAAACGCCAAAGCCTTAGTAAAACAATTTCATCCTTCCCATTCCCAGGCTAAACAAATTATTAAAGGATGTGCTGATTGTCAAGCAAGTATTTCTCCCATTCCAGTTAAAGGGGTCAATCCTCATGGACTCCAGCCAAATGAACTTTGGCAAATGGATTTTACTTATTTTCCTTCTCTTGGTAAACTAAAATATATTCATGTTTGTATTGATGCTTTTTCTCATTGCATATTTGTCTCCCTTCACAATGGTGAACGTTCCTCCCATGTTCGTTCTCATCTGTTATAAGCATTTGCTACACTGCAACATCCAAGAGCTCTCAAAACTAACAACAGCCCTGCTTATACTTCTCATAGTTTCCACCTTTTCCTACAGGATTGGGGTATTCAACACACTACCAGTATTCCTGATAATCCTCAGGGCCAAGCCATTGTTGAACGTTCACATTATCTTCTTAAAACTCATTTAAAAAAAACAAAAATAGGGGAGTAAGGATCTACCTCCCCGTGATACTTACAAAAGGTTTTATATAATTAAAAAATTTTAAACAGAGATGCACACACTCACTCAGCTATTGAAAGGCATTTTTCAATAAAACCACAGCATCATGAACATACTTTGGTTTAGTACAGAGACCCAGAAGCTGGGCCAGACTGGCAAGAGCCTGCCTCATTGATAACTTGGGGTCATGGTTAAGCATGTGTTTCTACCTGTACAGGCGTTCAGTGGTTGCCTGCAAGAAATATCAAACCTTTCATGGATCTGTCTGAGAAGGGTCTCCAACAACCCCCCTTCAAGCTGAACATGAGTTTGACCCCGGATGAGTTCCGTTAAAATGTATGAAATTTCAAGATAGACCACCCTGCAAAGCTGACTCACAACTTCCTATTATTACATGGGGAGGATTAAAAAAGCTTGATCAACAAGCCTCCCTTTTGTTAGTTCAGACCAGTATATATAGTGACATCATGTCTAGATTAGATGCTCTAAAAGCCACTGTCCTTGGATTGTACTATGGCAAGAAGCTTTCAATACTGGGTTAAAATTATCTTTTGAGTTTAATTTTTCACACATCTGTGTTACTCCCATTGTGATTTAAAACCTTGTCAATGGCTCCCACATTTTAATATTCATGATTGGATTCAATCAATAGTTATTATATGTGTTATTATTCTTTTAATTTGTGTGTGCTGCAAGATAAAAACCCTCAAATGTAAAGATGACATCTTCATTACTTTCATTAATTTAAAAAATAAAAAAGGGGGAGATGTGGCATATCAGGCAGGTTCTCAGAGGCTGGATGGAGTTCATGGAAAACCTTGAACGTTGACAGCTGAAAACGGCTGGTGCCATCCTGTCCCGAGGCTTCTTGTCATGACATCTTTTACCCCTTGATCTTTGTTTAAAGAACAAACTTGGGCACATAGACTTCCTGTTCTTTATAAATATGGATAATGAATATTCTGATAAATAATGCACAGTGTATTCACAATTAAACCATAAAAGATTAAAGAGTAACCTTCAGATCATTTTAGATATAGATCACTAAATCATATGGAATGATATAAAAAGAAACCCAGCAAAGATAAAGGCCACCTGCTTTAGCATCCAAAATGAGTCTGTTTTCTTTCCATGTGCCTTTGCTTGCAGGAAAAGACAGAATCCCAATCATGAATTTCCACAATCACAGCTATCCTGAAGATACCCTCTGATATTGGTCACCAGAAGGCATTTTCTACTTGTTCATGTCACGTCATTGTGGTGTCCTTCTATACAACTGCCAGCCTGAACTATCTATGGTCCAAATCCAATCAGTCATCTAAAAACAAGAAACTAGTTTCATTTTCCTATTCTATCATTACCCCTGTGTTAAATCCCTTCATCTACAAGCTGAGGAACAATGAAGTGAAAGGGGCAGGGAAGAGGGCAATCAATCAAAAAGTCTTGCAGAAGCTAAATGTGTTTTGAGTGCTGTTTAGAGTGTTTCTACACAAAGGAGGAACAGCTAAACACAATAACAAAAGCTTGGGATGAAGGAGTGGGATATTTGATCTAATTCCACTAGTCTCATTTAATATGATGGGTGTATCTCAGTTGTTTAGCAAGAATACAGGTGAAAATCTTAAAATGGGATAGTTAGGAGAAAATTTATGAGGGGACTGTTTTATAAATTGTGGGCTGGTTAAGACAATTTCCACACAACTCTCAAAAAGAAATTCCATTTTCATTGTCTGAAAGGGTAGGGAGAAAGAGTATTGACTGAAACTGGGTGTACTCTATGGTTGTAAGAAAAGGCCACCCTACAGGAAATCTGTACTTTCATAGAGAAAGGTAGCCACTGCAGCTCTGATCTGATCCTTTCAAATCTGCTGCACATGGCCAAGCCAAGTCAGAGAGGGCAAGGAATCCTGTTGAGGTAGAACAAAAGGGCCAGCTTCTGGAGCACAGAGCAGGATGGAGAAATGTAAAGTTATTAAGAGTAAATAAAAATATCCACCATAAGCCACTATATATTCTACAATTAATATGATGTTATAAAGATGAATCATACAATGCATTTTAAATAATTTAAAAACAATGTATCCAAAGGTGGAGACATGGAATTGCTAAGAATTTGTTTGGTAAATTCTTTACATGGGCTGCAAGCTCAAATTCAGTTATTTAATAAATTATCTTAGTATTAAATTTGTTGATATGATTCTGGATCTTTTTGAATAGCTGCTAGTCATGCTGTCTATTACTTCTCAGAAATCAAATAACAAAGCTGTGCTTGACAACATAGCAAAGGCAAAGAGTAATAATAATAATAGCCATCATGATTTATTGAGGTTATTTAATTACCACATGCCCTTGCAATAACCCAACAGATAGATGCTACTATATTTTACAGGACAAAAACCTAGTATCCGTATCATTTAAATAACTTGACAAGGCAAAGAGTTATTTAGAGTTAGCCATGATTTGAGTCCAGGACCTTCTGAAGTTGAAATCCAATATGTTAATGTCTTAAAATGTCTATCCATATTTTCATTAAAGTCTTACCTTCCATGGGAATTTGGCCATGAAGAAACAGCAGAGAAAAACAAAATGAGACCAAGTCAAGTTGAATTTTGAAAAATCCCTTATATTCCCTGTAGTATAAGCATATGTTGCTTTGAATATGCAACCTGTGTATAATTATATCTTTTCCTCTTAGTCCTCATTGGGCTATTTTTCTTTTAATTTTACAGCTTATTCTTCAAGCAAAGCCTGCCTGCCATCTTTTTTGTCAAATTTCCGGAAAATATAAAAGCTATATTGAATTTGTAACTTGCAATGACAATTTTTGTTTAGGTGCATTCTCTGAGTTATGTATTCATTGTGTGTAACAGGCATTCCAGTTAGGAACTCTTTGGTTTCCTTTAAGTCTCTCTCTCCCCTTCAACAGCCTTTTTATTTTTTAAGTCTAACTTGTATATTTTTGAATTAAGGCTAATATGTTCACTTATCATCTGGTAAGGCTTTACTGCAATGGCTTTTTACTAGCTGTGTGTGCCTCATGAGAGATTGAGAGGTTATAAAATCAATTTAATAATGCATGTGTATCTGTTTAATGAATTATCAGGGTACAATATGAGGACAATGGAATGGAATGAAGTTAATGTATGAAAAGACCTTATGAGTGTGCTTGACACATAGGAAACACAATCTTTGTGTTTGATATTATTCTCAGAATAAAAGAAAATATAGAATGCATTGCACATATTATAGAGTTATTTATACATATATTATTTACTGATTAGAGTGTAAAATTAACTTCTTGTAGATACAAGCAAACATATTCATAAGTCATCCACCTATTCCATTTTCGGCATGATTTAAACTTCAAGGCTTCCTACAGGAAGTTGATAACATAATTACTAGGATTCAAACAATTTTATTATAATCAAGGTAAGTCACATAGTTAGTGTTATTGATTTTCAGGTACTGAAAATAAAAGTTGCATAAAATTAGTTATAATAGGAGTTTACTGTCAAATAAACCCACAGACTTGATTTTATACAATCATGGATTTGAAATCATAATTGCACACTCTGTAACAATAGGATACTAATTAATTATTTATCCTCCATGAAACATCAATTCTGCATATGTTTGTTGTGAAGTCAACTGAGTTCATTTTATGCTTTTCCAGGTCAACCTATTCATAGAGGAAGGGGCAGTGATCGGAAGGGGGAAGCGTAGCTTCTGGACTCCTCATTTTATTAGTTCTAGTGGAAGACAGAGGCAGTTTCCAATGAAAAAGATATGAAAATTGGGGATTTATTTTACCAGACTCCCTTATAGCTTGTTTGTGGACACTTAACCTAAGCTCAACTAATCAGATTTTAATTCTGAAATAACAATGCAAAGAAGTGGGGGTAGTGGAGATTCCCATGGAGCCAGTGTTTCCTACTGTCCAGGAGCAACAGAGACAGCAGTGGCAGTGCAGCTGCCCAGGGTACTGGGCTGGAAGTGCTTCATAAGCTGTGGCATCAGGCTTCAGTTGTGGCCACAGCAGTGTTTTTGTGCAACTGACTCTGGAGTATTGTCTTGTGTTTTCACTGTGGTAATGAATGCTGCAAGTCTCTCATATCCTTTCACATTTTCTAACTGTGCATGCTTTGACACCTTTTGTTTGAGTTAGGCTTCTCTAAGGAAACAGAATAGTCAGGATATATATACATTACATATATAATATAATGAGCTTTTTATAAGAATTGTCTCACAGGAATGTGGGGATGGACAAGAGCAAGTCCAAATTCTCTAGTGCAGGTTGCAAGCTGGAAACGCCCATGAACGTGTTTGATGAATACCAGGAGAAACTGTCTGGCAGAGGTAGAGATGGAAATTCTCTCTTTTGATGGCCAAAATGATCAAGTCTCCTTTTAAAGCCATCAGTTGATTGGATGAACTTTTCTCTCATTGTTGAAGGCAATCTCAGTTGCTTGTAGATGTAATCAGCCATTGATGCAATCAACTTAGTGATGATTTATATCCATGAAATGTCCTCAAAGTAACAATCAGGCCAGTGGTTCCATGACCAAAGTACTGGACACCATCCCCTGGCCAGGTTGATGCATCAACATAACCATCACACTTTTCAATAATTTCTCTTCTGTAAATCAGCAAAAGTCGGTTTTGATTTGGACAATGAAGAATCCTGATAGGAAAAGTCAAACAAATCAGGAATCATGAAATGCCATTTGGTTAAATTCATTTGTAAATTCAATCAAAATGGCTTATGTGGTAGCCATACAGAAAGAAAACCCAGAATCTAGAGGCAAAAATTGAATGTGTATTTATATATACATATTTCTTTGTCATATTAGTCTGTAGAGTCAGTACCACCATTTAATCATAAATTAGATATGTATAAACTTCTGCATGTTTTTGAGGGGTCTGGAGAGGGTGAAAAAACAATTTTATAAAGAACCTTTGGGTGTGGCCTTAAAGTTGATAAAATTTTCATTTTCAGATTAGAATTGTTTTCTTTATGTACAACTGTGGGCAAATTTGTGAAGAAATGGTTGATAGAAAAAAGATGAAGATTTGCTCAACTAATTCAAAACCTTGCTGTAAACAAAAATCATTTATGAACAAAGCAAAATCAAGCATATTGTAGAAGCCCAACTAATGTGAGTATCTAAAAACCTACTTCTGATTCTTTTGTTAACTATCTTGGTGACCTTAGTGAAGTTACAATGTATTTGAGACTCACTTTAAACATCTTTAAATGAGAAATTTCTAAAATTATGAGAAACAAATTTAATAAAAATAAGGTATGGATTATAATGGCAAAGGATTTGGGAGTGTACATGGGTGAATTTGCAAATAGAATTTAGGTTTAAGCTGTGAAAGGAACATATCTTGTGTTGTGAAGTGGATCAGGGTGAGTCCTTGCAAGATGCGCTCTTAGCCAAAAAGAGAACTGAGACATCATGGGAGAAGAAAGAGCTTAACTGCAAAGCAAAGCCTCTGGAGGTAAGAAGACAAAGCTTCAAATCTGCCTCGCTAAAGTAGGGAGGCGAGTTTATTAGATTAGAAAAAGGGACGTGGAAAAAGGACTGTGACATGTGGCCATTGGCTAATAAGCATTTGTATTAAGGATTTCAAGTTGACTATTGCCATTGACTGTGTCTATATTCAAATTGGGGATTGCAAGGTGGTGGACTTGTAGTCAGAAATGAGACCACTTGCTTTGTCTCAGATATGTTAGTTTCCTTTCTGTTGTTCCTCCCCACTTTGATTCTGCTCCTACGGTATGTAATGTTCAGTCTGTGCATGATAGTTTTGGATAATTCTGTATGGAAAGAAGAAAACAGGAACTTTTCATGGAGTTGGTCAAGTTCTTCATTAATAATTGATAATTTTAACAAGTTAGTAAGGGAGAGGCTATTCTACTAAACTAGTGCCTGGCGTTTTCAGTCATTTTCAGTTTGGACAGATAGTGAAGTGAAAGAAGAATGTGAAGAAAGCTGTTAGTTTGCATGCCAATTGACATTTTTTTAAAAATATATCTTTACAGATTGAGCTTTTATGTTTTCCATAAACTTATGGCCTTATATTTCTAGCCTATTTATATTCAGGGTATTCTATTTCTCTTAAGCATTTTCCTATAAAATATCTATGATCACTGTGATGGTTAAATTCAGATGCCAGCTTGGCTAGGTTAAGGGGTTCAGGTGTTTGGTCAAACACTGTTTTGCTTGCTACTGTGAGAGTATTTTATAGATGGAATTTCCATTTAAAATCAGTAGTTTGCACCTACAAGCAACAAAGGAAAACTGCAAAACTCTGATGAAAGAAATCAAAGATCTAACTAAATAGAGACATAGTATATGTTCACAGATAGGAAGACTTAATATTTCTAAGATGCTTAGTCTACCCTACTTGAACTATAGATTCAATGTAATTTCCATCAAGATCCAGGCAAGTACTTTGTGAATATCAACAAACTCCTTCTGAAGTCTATATGGGAAAGTGGAAGGATCAGCAAACATAATCTTGAAGAAAAAAAGTTGGAAGATTTTCACTATCTGTTGTTTATTATAAAGCACCAGTAATCAAAGCAATGAGGTGGAAAAGCAAAGATGGATAGATAAATGGAACAGAAGAGAGAGCCCAGAAATAGATGAAACTATTAATGGTTAACTGATCTTTGATAAGAGATAAAAGACACATTTATTTAGAAAGCATACTCTTTTCAGCAAATGGTGCTGGAACATTGGATAGCCAGATGTAAAAAATGAATCTGAACATTGATCTTGCAACCTTTTGCTAAAATGAACTCTAAATGGACAATGGATCTAATGTGAAAGACAAACCTCTATATTTTCTAGGAGATATTATAGGCAAAATCTATATGACCTTCAGTTTGGTAATGAGGTTTTGCTAAAACCACAAGTACAGTTCATGAAAGAAAAATTGATAAGTTGAACTTCATAAAAACTAAAAAAAACTTCTTCTCTTCTATAAACTTTGTTAAAGAATGAAAGCAAAAGTCACAGAAAGGGACAAAATATTTGCAAAACACATAATCACTATAGGAGATACAAAAAAGCCAAAAATATACAAAGAAGCCTAAAACTCAGGAATAAGAAAACTGAAAATCAAATTTAATCCATGCAAACAATCTGTACAGAGACCTTACCAAAAAAGATATACAGATGGCAAATGTGTATATAAGAAGATGTTCAACATCATATGCTTTTAGGGAATTTCAAATCCATTCAATTGGGAAAGAATAGTTTCTTCAAAAAATGGTGCTGGGCAAACTGGATCCCCATTTAAAAAAAAATAAAAGAAAGAAAGAGGATCACAGACCTCACACCTTATACAAAATCAACTCAAAAAGGATCAAAGATGTTAATATATTTGCTAGACCTTTCAAATTCCTGGAAGAAAACATCGGTGAGCATATTCAGGACCTCAGGTTAGACAGTGGTTTCTTAGACATTACACCTAAAGCACAAAAATCAGAAGAAAAAATAGCTAAATGGGACCCCATCAAAATTAAAAACTTTTGTTTCTCAAAGGACTTTGTCATGAAAGTAAAATGACAATCTACACAATGGGAGAAAATATTTGGATACCACATATGTGATAAAGTATCAATATCAAGAATATTTAATGAAATCCATCAACCTACAATAAAAGACAAACAACTAAAGTTTTAAAAATGGGCAAATGACTTGAAAAAGCAACTCTCTAAAGGAGTTGTAAAAATGGCTAAAATACACATGAAAAGATGTTCATCATCATTAGCCATCAGGAAAATGCCAATCAAAATCTTATAGTGGAAGGGCTTGAACTTGCTCAGGGTTTGCCTGAGAGCCTGTAAGATAAGTTTACACTTGACATTTGCATCAGCCCATCTACAGATGCATAAAGGATCATTTCTGTGGCCCACTTGCCTCACTGTATTTACTTTTTCTAAACAGAGATGCCTGTGCTTCTCTAATATAATTATGCAGAACTGCTGACTTTGAGTTGTATTCAATTCTAAAAAGTCATGTTTTCTTCCAGAGATTAACAGTGTACTTCCATGATGACTCTGATATTACAGAGCAGGTGTTGAGTAATAAATTATGTTCTTACTGATTGATTCCTCTATATATTACAATTTAAATAATTTTACACTTGATTTTCTAATGAGTTGTTGTCACATGAGCCAAAGTGTCCATTGTACCCTTTTTTTTTTCTTGATAGGGCCATATTGATACTTAATGTCCCTCAAGTAATACTACCTTCCTATCACCAGAAGCAGGACACCTTGTTTTCATTTTTCTTTAAGGAGAAATGACCAGACAATTCTTTGAAAAGTGATATATGGTGTTCTCCTAAGGAAGAGGCAGAAACTCTAAATGCTATGCAGAGGCTGTTTTATTCAATCAAATGAGTTTCGGATTATATTAAATGATTATAAAAATTGAGCAATCACAAAAAAGAAAAATAATTAATTAAAGATGTAAGAAAGAATGAAAGTATATACAATCACTCACCAAATCAGGGGAAAACACAACATCTGAACTCTCACGTGTCCAAGGGCCCCTTTGCAGCTAATCAGAGTCCCGAATGGGATAACGGTTTAGGCAGGACATCCACTCCTGAGTGAGGCTCTGACTGGCAGCTTGCGGACCATCCCTTTTAAGGGGTTTTAAACCTCAGAACTCCACTGAGTCTTGCAATTTGTGAGGAATAACCTCATCAAAAATAACAAAATCCCTCTGGTGGGGTTGGCCAGACCTCTACAAGACAGACGTGGTGTCTCAAGGGGCCTTTGTTCTGTTCTATTTATGGTACACTGAACAGGAATGTAAAGGTATTTAGCTTTTAGTTTTACAGAGAACAAAAACAGGATAAGTAAATATCACATCTGGTGACTTTCTCCTTCTAAACATTTGTTTTTTGGGTAATGTATGATGGGTTTGCCTGCATAGCAGCATTATAACATTCCAAAAGACAAAGGACAAGTAATCATTCACAATTCTAGGCTAAAACAGCAGAGACTATTAATTAGAAAGCTTATGAATTCACAATTCTTAATAATAACTTTCTTATAGTACATCATTCGGTCCCAAGAATTGGGAATTAATATATACAAAAGAAAGAAGAAAAGAAAAAATACCCCGACTTGTAAGGTACAATACTCACAGCAAGTATCCACAAGTTCTTAGAAGGCACTGTATTCACAACAGGTGCTTACAACTTTAATTAATCTTTATATCCATTTCAGATAAATCTTATCCTAACATCAGTAATATTAGTAATAGATTGTAAGTAGTATGAGCAACACCAAGTGACCAAGCAACAACTTAATATAATACAGCATGATGCATTAGCAATAAGTATTATTGCCTTCATCCAGGTCTAGCTTAAAGAGGAAAACCAATTACTAATAGGATCATTGGCTAGAGTTCCAATATCTGTAATCTGAGATGCCATATGCTGCAGGGCTTGGGTGATATTTTAACAGTTTTGGATGACTTTTATTTTCCATGGACTTAAGATTCTCCAGCAGAAAGGCTGCATAGACCAGAACCATGATCAAAATGATCTCATTTTCCCTAATTTTTTATAGTTTGAGGGATAGGCAACAATAAACTATTATTACTTCACCTTTTGGGCTGTGGGGTGGCTGGCACTTTAACTCATAATCTCAATGCCTGCATTGGTCCCACTGTTAGCATCTTAACAGTAGCTCCAGCCACAGTCCACAGCACTGACTTTAAACTTAGTTCATTGTTGTAAGGATCCGGTTACAAGAGTCTCATTGCAGTGTCTGCAGCATTGAAATCATACCTTGCCCTTTCTGAAAACAGGAGGGAACTTATGTCATAGTCATTGGAGTGAGCATGAAGAAAAGTCGTGGATGAGGCCACAAGGTATTGGTGAGTAACAGGCAGCTGGAAGTGTTGACAAGGGTTCAGTAGCCATGATATCTGTTTTCCTGTGGAATCACTCTGCTGCTTCGTGGGTCTCTATGGTATGGCTCTGGATCTCCATGAGGGCATTTGCCTCAACAGTCCTGAGAGGGATGTTAGAGAAGTGAGCAGGGACATGACAGACAGTATTCTGTCACTACTGGCAGGCATTCTAGGTGTCCTTCCACAGATCTCTCCTTCACAGAGGGCAGCCCATGATAGTCCATTTTTCCTCCTTCATTTTTCATATCTGCAATCCACCCCTGGAGAAGGATGGCAGTCTTCAGAGTGATGGGACACTGTTGGGTTATGCTTTTTACTCACAACAGTGAGTGGTATGTTGCAGATCATGGCTTTCCTAAGGGGCTATATTGTACTTTGGCCCCTTCCCACAATTGTGACTGAAACCCAAAGGGTATTTGTTTAGAATGTTGCCTCTGCCACAAACCCCACCCAAAGCCAAGAGATACTGTACTGGCCACATCCAATTCACAGGGTAAATTAAGATCTACCACCACCACCCCTTACTGCTTAAACTTGTGCCATTGTCCTCTTTGTTTCTTTAAAAGCAGCCTTCTGGAGGTCCTTTTATTTCCATGCACAACCTTTCCTGATTAACACATACAGTGGTTTTAATATATGATCTAAATGAGGGTTGCCAGTATCCCCAAATTATTACAAACGCTAATAATATGAGAAAACATTGTACTTTATCAATTACAGCAGAGGGTACAGTTTTGTTTTGTTTTGTTTTACTCAACTAAACAACATTTAAGAATGTGATAGATAGCCAGGATGTTGTAGCTTGTCCCAATTGTTTGTCCGTCCCAGACACTTAAGATATCATTGTCTCTGATGCTTCTTTTAATTCTGAAAAAAGGATTACTGGTTAGCATAATGTCTTCAATAGGATTACAGCCACAGGTTTCTTCCATGTAGCCAGATTCTTTGCCACCAGGACAGGACAGATGGTTGGGCTATGCACACAGCCTTGGGGAAGCACTGCAAAATCCATCGTTTGCCTTCTCACATGAAGGTGAATGCAGGCTGGCTTGATATGCCTAAAAAGACACTAAAGAAAGCCTTAAGAAGTTCTCAAACTAAGTGATAGATACATAACTGGATATTAATTTCTTGCAACAAACTAAAAATATTTGGGACAGCTGTATACAGCAGGGGTGTTACTGTAATTTAGATAATCTACTGTTATGCACCACCCCTCTTTTTCTGCAGCCATAGAGCTGCTTCTTTAGTGGACGTGGGGCAAATCACATGAACATGAGCTAAAACATCTGTTTCTTGATTTCAAGGCAGGGAGGTTATTTCTGTGACACATACCAATTTAAAAAATAATTAAAACCGTGATTAATAACATTATACTTTTATCTAATATTATGGTGAAATATTGTTAAATTTCCAGGAATCTTATACAGTCTTTAAGTGTTCACATGAGCATTTTACTGATACAACTTTAATTAACAGAGGGTTAAAAAATTCCTTTTAATTTTATAGCACTTTTAAACACGTTGCACTTAACTTATAACATATCATATGAACTTAACTATTTCCTTACATTACTTTTTACTTTTACACTTTTTCCATGATTACATTAATTAACTGGCATTTTATTTTAGCAGTACAGAAAACAAAAAAAAAAAACTACTTTGCTCCATTATTTTATGAAAACCCAAGATTCCCAGTGGAATCAAGATTATCTTCTCCTTACCACCACTTTTATTATGCAGATTGAGGTGGTCTCTGGTGGATTTTTCTGTTGTGAATTTACTTTTTATTATTAGCATCAATTCAGTTTCTGTTTAATAATGATTTCCTGGAATTAGCCATTTAAATATTTCAGTTTAAACAATGCTTCTACAAAACTTGTAACTATTCATAATCACATAGCTATAGTTACTTCATCTTAAGACAAGCTCACCTTCACAGAACCCATTCCCTTACTTAATACTACCTTCTGCAATACTTTCTACAACTTGCCATATGCATTCAAGTTTCATCCTACATACTTCCATTCTGCTTTTATGAAACACCAGCCATCTGATCTTAGAAAAAAACACCTTCTTTTGAGCAAAATTATCAAATTTTAGTCAACGCTTCTATGAAGCTTTTACTTCTTTTAATATCCATTTAAGTTTCACATTCCTCAACCCGTTCTGTGAAGAAAATTAACCTATTCATTTTAATTTATGCAAAAACAATTTTTTTTCACCATTTGAATAGAGCTCTTTCTTTTATCATTTTAATATTACTATCTGGAGGTATCGAAATATACACTGACACTGAACAAACAGACAAACGCAAAAAGAGTTGAGACACACCAACAGAAACATAAAGCTCATAATTTGACTCATAATTCTTACTCTTTTGGTATGGCTGTCTCCAAGCCCTACACCATTTCACATCTTTGATTTTACTGCTTTTAAGATTTTTTCTGGAATCCACATTGCCTGTAACATGCAAGCTCATTTCTGGAAACACTTTTATTAATTATCAGCAACAAGTTAGGAATATTTCAGCAGTATAAATGCATTTAAGCTCTAATTTAACAATTTATACATATGGCTATTAACACATATATTTTGGATTACTACTCTTTAGAAATACACTTAGGCTCAAAGTTCAGGAGTAAGCTATTGATTCAAAACTGAAAGCTCCTTTTAATATCTTGATAAAAATTCTGATGAAAATAAAGTGACTAAAACTTAAAACATTTCAAAGTAACATCCCATTCAAACATTTTACACTTTACACAAGCATTAAGTTTTGTGATCTATTTTTATTTGCAGGCTTACAAAAGCTCCTGGCATTCTTCTTCTTTTTTTTTTTTTTCTTTCTTCCTTTTCTCTTAATTCCTTTTCAAAGAGTTCAGAACTTACTAAACTTTAAGAGCAGTAATTTTATCAATTTGGCTATCCAGGCCCAATTAGAATTAGCATGGAAACATAACAGAGACCTTAATGTTGCTAAGATTTTCTGCTTTTCTATTAGTTTAATTCTATCAGCCCACAACTACATCATCCCTGCTCCTTCCATTACCTGGGAACATGAGAAAAGAGGCATTTTGATAATGTAATTGTACGCAAATCCTGTTGACTATGCCAAAATGTTTTGCTAACGAAGAGGCAGAAGTTTAAATGCTAGGCATATCATCATTTGCTGCAATTAATTCATTTCATCATTAATGTTCTATCAGATTTTAGTTAATTTACTATGCTATAAATCCCTGCTTTTATTTTCCATTAGTATTAAAAATTGTTCTTCCATATATCCTCATTGTTTAACTGATACCTAAATCATATTAGATTTTAACTGTATTTTTCATAATCCAAAAAATATTTGAGAAAGGCATTCTGAATCATGCTCATTGGAATAATTTCCAAAATGTTCTTTCAGGGTCAAATGATATGAGATATATTTTTTGATGAAAACATAATAAAGTTATAGAAATATTTGTTTAATAGTTTTAAATATTATTGATTGAAAAATTCTTGTTTACTATATTGTTATTGAACAGGTAATTTTTTTTACATTTACAGTTTTCACTAAGGTTAAAAAACACAAGTGTAAATCTCAATGAATTTGATATGTGCATATACTAGCATAATGTTAACTATCCATATCAAGATATAAAGCATTTTATCACTTCTAAAGGTTTCCCTATTTCTCTTTTATATGTGACTCTATCCACAGAAATAACCACTATTTTTATTTCCATCACCAGTTATTATTTTTACCTTTTCTTTCACTTCATGTATGTGGTGTCGCACAATAGGCACTCATTTGTTTCTGGATTCTTTGATTCAAAGAAATGTCTTTAAGATTCATCCATGTCACTTTATTCATAAAAATTTAGTAGACTTTTTAATTGATGTTTAGCTTCCCATTGCATGAACATATATTTTTATTCATTTTAATTGCGCAGGTTTTTGTTGTTTCTATTCTGTGTGGCTAATTTGAATAATACAGTTAAGAACATTCTTGATCATGATGTTTTGTGAATACTCATGCAAAGTTTTTTGTCTTGGAATTAATCTAAGTGTGGAACACTTGGTTCATATGAAAAGCATATATTTAATTTTCTTAAGTACTGAGCCCCCCTCCATAAATGAAGCAATTGAACACATTTATAATTCTATCAGCAGGTAATCTGAGATGCAATTTCTTCACCTCCTCAGCAGTCCTGGGATTGTCCTTAAAAAAATATTGTCATTCTTTTGGGTATGTAGCTGTTTTTTGTCCCAAAGTTTTAATTCATGTCCCTTGATGAGCAATGATGTTGTGAACCATTTTTAAATGCTTGTTCAAGTGTTTTGTTACTTTTAAATTGTGTTCCTTTCTTTTTTTGTTTAATTCTTATTAACTTTTGCAGTTCTTTATATTTTCTGGATTGGAAATTATAATGCATAACTACGTTGTTTAATATTATTTTAAATAAGATTTTAATTTTACTATAGTAAAATGTGTCAATTTTTTTCTTTTATGGTTAATGCATTTTTGTCCTAAGAAATCTTTTCATTTTTTTTTTTACCTCAAGTGCATTCCCTATATATTCTTCTAGAAACTTTATTAATTTAGTTTTCACATACAGATTTGTTAGTCATGTCAGATTATTGTGTATTGTAAGAATTAAGGCTCAGAGTTCATTTTTCCCGAAAAAAAACATCTTGATAGTCTGATGTCAGAATTCAGTCACACTGTTGTTGTAAATAGAGTG
>JAQZBX010031696.1:0-26202 GCA_029593785.1 Cabassous unicinctus
TCTCCATATATTTATGAATTTTCCCTTTTCCACCCATTATTGATTTCTAGCTTCATCGTGTTATGATCAGAAAAAGTGTTTTGAATAATTTCAATCTTTTTAAAATTATTAAGACCTGTCTGTGACCCAAAATATGGTCTATCCTGGAGAAAGATCCATGAGTGCTTGAAAAGAATATAAATCCAGCTGTTTTGAGGTGTAATGCTATATAAATTTCTGTTAGGACTAGTACATTTATCATATTATACAAGTTTTCTATGTCTTTACTTATCCTCTGTCCAGATGTTTTATCCAGTACTGAGAATGATGTATTGAACTCTCAAACTATTATTGTAGAGATATGTATTTCTCTCTTCATTTTGCCAGTGTGTGCCTCACGGTTCTTGGGGCACCCACGTTAGGTGAACAACTATTTATTATAGTTATTTCTTCTTGGTGAATTGCCATTTTTATAATATGTAGGGCCTTCTTCATTGCTTTTAACAGTTTTGAATTTAAAATTTACTTTGTCCAATATTAGTTTTGCTACTCCAGCTCGTTTTTGGTTTCTATTTGTGTGGAATATCTTTTTCCAAACTTTCACTTTCAATCTGGTTGTGTCCTTATATCAGAGATGAGTCTCTTGTAGACAGCATATTGATGACTCATAATTTTTTAATCCATTCTGCAGTCTATGACTTTTGATTGGGGAGTTCAAGCCATTAACAGTTGATGCTATCACTGTAAGGGTATTATTTTGCCCATTATGTCCTTTGGTTTTCTGTTGTCGTATCATACTATTGTCTGTCATCTTACCCTTTAAATTACCTAATAATCTCCATTTTTATACTCTTCTCCAAACCTGTTATGTTTGATTTTTTTCCCTTTCAATTTGCAGCAATCCCTTTAATATATCTAGTAATTTTGGTCTTTTGATAATATACTTTCTGTTTTCGTGAGTCTGTGTATAAATTATACTCATCTTCATTTTTGAAGGACAGTTTTTCCAGATACAGAGTTTTTGGATTGCATTTTTGCTCTTCCAGTGCTTTAAATACATCATACCACATTCTCTTTGTTTCCATGGTTTCTGATGAAAGGTCATCACTTAATCCTGCTGAGCTTCCTTTGCAAGTGATGCTTTCATTTCCTTTTTCTGCTTTCAGAATCCTTTCTATCTCTGATATTTATCATTCTAAATAGTAGATGTCTGAGAGTAGGTCTATTCAGTTATATTCTGTTTGGGTGCAATGACCTTCTCAGATATTGATATTTATGTCTTTCATAAGGTTTGGGAATTTTTCAGTCATTCTATTCTCAAATTTTCTTTCTGCCCATTTTCCATTCTCTTTTTCTGGGACACCCTTAACACATAAGCTTGTGAATTTCCTGTTGTCATTCAATTCCCTGACACCCTGTTCCATTTTTTCCATTCTTTCACTTTCTGTTTTCCCGTTCTTCCCAGTTCAGATGTTTTGCCCTCAAAATCACTAATTATGTCTTTCTGCAATTCAGATATGCACTTATGTTACTCTACTGCATTTTTAATCTCATCCATAGTGTCTTTCATTCCTAAAAGATCTGTTACTTTTCCTTGCAGGATTTCAAATTATTCTTTATGTTCACCAAATATGTTCTTGTTATTCTTGATCTCTTTAGTCATACTTTACTTCAATCCATTGAATTGATTTAGGAAACTTGGGTGTTTATAATTGAATAGTTGTCTTTAATCCCATATCTCATCAGGATATTTTTTTTTTCCTTTGACCTTGACATCTTTTCCTGTTTCCTAGTTTGGCTTGTTATTTTTTGTTGATGTCTAGGAATATGAATATGCTGTTGAATTTACTCTGATGGTCAAGTTCTCTCTCTTGCCTAGTTTCAATTTTTCACAGCACTTCTTTGATTTTTGGTTCAACTTATTCTAAGTCTTTAAAATTGCCCAGGTTTAGTTATCAAAATCAGCCCAGGGTCTCACTAATGCATTTCAGATTTTCTCCCAGGTAGATAAAGAGAGATGTAAAACTAGTTTTTATCCATGCAATTTCCCAGCCTGCCAGCAAATGGTGCTTATTGTGAACCTTTCCATGGAGGTGTTTCTTTCAACCTCTGCTTTCCAGTGTTTCCAGTCTAGCCAGAGCCAAGTTTCAAAGTGGGCTCTGCTGGACAGTTTCACTGAAGAGAAGCCCTCTGTCTCACCTTCCCTCTTGCCTTTAAACAGCTGATGTGGAGGAAGACATCTGTTCCCCTCTCAGCTGCAGTGAGTCAGGGGATTTAGCCAGGATGAATGTCTTGAGGATGGAAGGTAGGAGCACTTCCCTGCGACCCCAGGGTGTGGTAGTTCATGTTCTTTGTTTCAGTTTCTTCATCCCTCTGTCTCTCACCCTCCTGGGAGTTGCACAATATTCTCTTATATGCTGACTCCCAAAACAGAACACTCACACAGCTTTTGGCCATCTTTTTGGCTGTTTTGTGAAAGAGTTGAGCCCTTCATTCTTACACCAATGCTAACTTCCCAGGTTTAATTTTTTATTCAAAGCGGTTGCAATTTTCCCCTTCCCATGAAATAAAAACTGACCTTTTACAGACTACTTTGCATTGCTGATTTTAAATTAGAAATGGTTTTTACATAAACAGGAATAGTTTCTATATTTGCTATTGTATTCTATTCATCAATATTTCTGTATTTGCTTGTCTCTTACTACAAATATTTTTAATTATTATTCCTATATCATATATTGCTTTATGATTCTTTGTTAATTGTGAAATTACACCTAAATATCATAAATTTCAAATTTTTATCTCCAACATTGCCTTTATCTAATGAGACCTTCACTCATAGATCTAAATGACTCTCACATACTCACTTGTCAATTTATGATTTATCTCAAAATTATCTTGTCCAAACATTTAAATCTCTACTTTACTTCTTCTCCTCCAGTCATATCCAACCCAGCAAAGTTTCCAATTACCACCCAATTGCTCAACGCACAAATGCAAGAACCATTATTGATTCCTATTCTTTCTTCCTCAAAAAAATTACATTAGAAAAATTCTCTTGTCTTTATCTCTAGAATAAAAGACAGATTTATATATATAAATATACATTTATATATTTACTATATATATATAATTTTTCTTTCTCCACTGATAATGCCCTAAGAAAATCACCACCTGATTACTGCATTACTCACTTTTAATCCCAACTTTGCCTCCTATAATCCATTCTGTGCACAGGAAATGGAGTGGACATGCAGAATTATGTCAGATTATTTGTTACTCAAAATATCCTGTTTTCACATTTAAAATTCAATTTCAATGCCTTTCTTGCTTTTGCCCTTTCTTCCCTCTCTGATAGTATCTCTAAATATTTTCAAGGTTGACCAATTCACTTCATATACAATGACCATTTTTTTCTGATCTTAAAGTATGTCAAGTGCACTCTTACTTGGCAAAGTTGGAACTTGAGATACCTTCTGCTGAAATGATTTCTGAAAGTTCTTCCAGATAGTCTCATTTTACATATCCAGTTGTAGCTGAAATGTTACTTCATCAGAAATATTTTCTAGCATCTCAATCCTATCTAATTCTTTCTACAAACCATGATTATTTTCCAAATATATTTTATTTATAACATACATCACTACATTGTAGCATTATTCTTTCTTTGCTATTTACTTACACCAGTCCACATATTTACAGGTTAAATTTACAAATTCAGGGACCCTGTCAATTTATATCATCACTTTAATCCCAGTTCCTAGAACAGAGGCTGGAACAGAAAAGTCATTCAATAACTCTTGAATAAATGAATGAATGGATGGATGGATGAATAAATGAATATATGAGAAGAAATAAAGTCCATATTTTGCCAAGAGCACTTTTTGTTATAGGACAAATAAAGTAAGATAAAAAAATAGAAATTCACATTTCAGATTTTTTGCTCTTCCTTTTTTTTTTAACCTTGATCCACCACTGACTAGGATGGCACAAATGACGCACCCAAGGCCAAATTTTAAAGAGACACTCACTCTGTTATGCCAAAACTCACTTACATGACCCTGAGATTGAGTGCCTTCCCAAATCCTGTTCTGTACAAATCTTATTCACCTAACCACAGTCCCCACCTGTATATAACCATAATAAACCAAGAATTTAATTTTGGAATTATACTATTTACCACACTACATATCTTGTTAAATTTCAATAGATTTTCCATCCATGTCTCTTTCTGTTGCAAGATTAAATCCAATATTCCACCTTGCATTTAGTTATCATGCATCGTTAGCATCCTCTAATTTGTGAGGTTTCTTTGTATTTTTTTTTTAAGATTTATTTATTTTATTCATTTATCCCCCCCTTGCTGCTTGTGCTGCCGTGTACATTTGCTGTGTGTCTTCTCTGTGTCCACCCATCTCCCCCTTGCTGTGAGGTCTTGCCGCATCAGCCCACAGTGCCACGCGAGCCAGCCTGCCCTCACAAGGAGGCGCCGGGAAGCGAACCCAGGGCCTCTCATATGGTAAAGGGGTGCTCTATCCATTGCGCCACACCCGTTTCCTGCCGTGAGGTTGCTGTATCAGCCCACCGCACCACTCAGGCCAGCGTGCCCTCACAAGGAGGCCTCGGGACGCGAAACCTGGCCTCCCATATGGTAAACGGGGGCTCTATCCACTGAGCCACACCCACTTCCCCTCTTTGTATTTTTTATTAAATGGAGTTTTATTAGGCTCATCCCCTATTTTCTGAGTAAAAACATAATTATTAAGTTTTATCTTGTATCTTAGAATCAGTATAGATGAATGGAGGATCTTTCACACATATAAAGAATGCTGACTTTCTGGAATGTAAAGTTAATTTTTGCTTTAATAGAAGCTGTATTTTTAAAATAAATGCTATTGTTTGCCAACACCTTCTTAGAAAAAGGTTTTGTAAAGTACAATTACATATTAATAAGAGATTTTAAGTAAGATATTGTTGAGTGCTAGTGTTTTGCATAGAAAAGTCATAATATGTGATGATGCTGTATATGATAATTCAGTTTTTAATTAAGGAGCACATTCCAATATTTCAAAGCCTCTTCTTTTCTTTTTTATGTTGGTTCAAAGTGGTATTTAAGAAATATCATGTGTTTCTCCCTCCCTTTCTCTCTGCATACTTAGGTCTACAGTAATATGATTACTTTGAAGGGATTACTGGCTTTTTAGAACAAATTGCAAACCATCTAGAATAACTTTCTGCAATGGTTCTGGTCAGTAGTTCTTACTTTGAGAATGATTATGTTTGAATATCAGAAATGAGACACTCTTGCAAGACTTGCACAAGGGAATATTAAAAATGAGCCATAAAGCTTGTGATATGTTCTATTCCAAACTGTGAGAGATGCTGGTGATGTAAGAATTGACTAAATATCATAAGTTTTATAAAGTTTTAATATAAGCAGGAATACCTAACATTGCACTTATCATTTCTTCCTGAAACTTAGATTTCCGAAGACCAGCCTTTTTAATGCTTCATTTTATGCTATGCTTCTGAAGGTATAGATCAGGGGGTTTTGGAGCCAGGTGACAATGTTGTACAAAAGAGTGAGTAACTTGTCCTGGTCCTTGGAGGAGCTGGTTTCTGGTTGCATATACTTATAGATGATGTTTCCTAAGAGAGGGACCCCACAGTGAGATGGGAGACACAAGTGTTGAAGACATTGCATCTGCCTGTGGATGACAGAATACTTAATACAACCTTCATAATGTAGTTGTAGGAGACCAGGATAAAACCAAGAGTGACAACACATTGTCCACTACCAGATTAAAAGCAATGACTTTAATGGCAGCTGTATTGATGCAGGCCTTACAAATCAGGGCTGGAATCTCACACTGGAAGTGGTCCACCTTGTGATACCCAGAGTATGATAACTACAGGGTCATTGGAGACATAGTGAAAATTAGCTACACACAGCCCCAAGCAAGGGACACTAATCCAGAGCAGAACTGTCAATGTATAATAATCAATGCTCTAGGTGCTTACAGACTTCAACAAACTGATTATATACATGAACAGCAAAAATCAGTCACTACATGCCATCCAGGCTCAAGAATAGAAAGAGCTGCACGGTGTAGCCAGTGTAGGTCATGGTCCTCTCAGAGCCACTAAGATTATTAAGATTATAGGGCAGCTGAAGAATGTAGCTGCTGATGAGACTGATATCCAAAAATAAAAAAGAATGGGGGTGAGGAAGAAGTATATTGGATTGTGGAGGTGGGGGATAGCAGGGACACAAGAGTGATCATATTGTTGCCTAAAAGAGTCAAGATATATGCACTCAAGATGTCCCCAAAGAGGAGCCTCTCCCGTTGGGGATAGTCAGAAATACCCAAAAGCATGAAAGTTTCTCTGATTATGCCATCAGAACTGCCTATCTCTACTATACTTCAGGAGAATGGGGAATTGGAGGAAGATAAAAGGCTAATTCTTAACCATCTTTACTCCTTCCATAGTAATGATACTTGATTTGAAATTTCTAATGAACATGTGTATATATAAATAGACATGTACATGTTTATCCATACAGATATACATACATATATAAATAAATGTCTTAATGACTAACTACAAGTATAGATACTGAATTTATTTTATATAATAGACATCCTCTTTGTAATATGTACTACTGTTATTCTATTATGAAATGTATGTCATATAAAACACAATTGGATACATAATTTTAAAATTCTGGTGTGGGAAACACATTTAAACAAAGAATAAAACAACATTATAGAAAAAACACTTGCCTCAAATTTAAAATAAATATATTTTGGGGAAAAAATTGAATAAACAGAGTAAACTGACAATCAATACAATAGAGAGACTTTTCCTAAAGATTTACAATATCCTTAGAATACAAAATTATCTTGAAAAATCCTAAAGAAATATTTTTTTAAATGAAAAGTCCTATATTCTTCTGATATTTTGATAATAGAAAGACTTTCTAATATCTGCCTCTGTGTTCTTTTCCCTTTCCTTTCCTACAACCTGGAATGACTCCCTGCATTCTCTCTCAATATCCTTCCCTATCAGTTTATCTCAAATTTAGCTCAAACTTTAATTTCTGCAGGGCACTCTCCATAGTTAAAAATTTCCTTTACCCTATGGCCTATTAGTATGGTTACACATCCTATTTTATATGGTTTTGTATGTACCTGACTGTCATCTTATTTCAAGTTCAGTGAAGACTTTATTTCCCATAGGATATTTTCTTTGATTACTTCCACATTGAATTACCAATAGAGATAATTTTTATTCATTCTATTTTGTGTCTCTTTGAAATCCAAATTGCTTTACATTGATTATTACAAGGCAGGTACTTATATCCAGATGTACCATGACATCATTATATTAAATTCTCTAAGAAAAAAAGAGAAAAAAGGATGATGCTTTCCTACTCTCTATTACATATGTTATCTAGAGGATTCAAGGAATTATTTCTACTTCCCGACTGTGGCAGTTTGATATTATTTATGAATTCCAAAAAGATATATTGATTATGTTTGAAAACTGGCTTGTTCCTGTGGGCATGATATTCTTGAATTGACTTAAATACAAAGAATTTACATTTACTTGATTAAACCAAGATTAGGACTTTGATTTGATCACATAATTAGGGCATGCAGGGTTGAGTCCCTGCCCCCTTAGTGGGATATATAAATGGACACTCAATGAAGAACATGGAAGTAGATACACAGAAAAATACACAGCAGAGTGGAGAACTTGGTTTTGATGCTGGAGCCCTGGGGAGAGAAAATCAAATCACCTGACAGTTTACAGCTGACGCTGTGAAGCAAAAAGAGCAGCTCAGAGGGCTTGAAAAGAAATGAGCCCTCTAGCCTACAGCTGAGAGAGGAAGAAACTGGGCCCATGGACTTTAAGAGGCAGACAAAGTCTGAACCCTCTCAGAGATCGCCCACAATCTTGCTTCAACACATGGCCACAGACTTTGGGTGAGGAAGTAACCTTTAGTTTGACTCTTTAGGGTCTTGTCACTGTAAGCTTCTTTCCTAAATAAATACCCTTTCTAAAAATCAACAGATTTCTGGTACTTTGCATCAGCACCCCTTTGGCTGACTAATACAGAATTTTGGTTAAAGGATGTGAAGTTTAAGAGTGAATCTTACCCAAGGACGTCCACACTATTTGGTAAGGAATTAATGTGTTTCTGGTTGTAAGCAGAGCAGTTGAATATTGTTAGATGGAAACACATATATGCATGCCTGCTATTGTTTGTACTTAGAGACTAAGTATGGTTTAAGGTGATGTGTATGGTTGCCAAGTTGACAAGGGGAGGACTGTGAGGGTTAAGCAAATGTGTCATCTCGGCCAAGTAATTGTGTCCAATTGTTTAGTCAAGCAAACACTGGGATAATTGTAATACAAGGACATTTATGGACTTTATTCACCAGTAAGTTTATTGCATAGACAGCTGATTAAATCTATAATCAACCAAGGAGATTGCTGTCAGTAATGAGTGATGTTTTATCCAATCAGTTAAATGCCTTAAAAGAGGATGTGATTTCAGCATTCAGAGAGAATTTTCCACCTTGACTTAGGAAAGCCAAGTTTCCTGGGAACTCATAAAGGAACTTCATCAGAGACCCTGGCTTGCAGCCTGCCTGTGGAATTTGGACTTGTACATCCTCATGGTCATTGAGAGAATTTTATAAAATCTTATACTATTTACAGAAAGCTCCTTTTGATTCTATTTCCCTAGAGAACCCTGACTAATACACCAACCTAAGACACAAAACTAAAAAATGAAATATTGTCAGGAGAAAATAAAAAATGTATACACTTACTAATTTTTGCAGTATATTGACTGCTAATTATAATTGTAGAGGCAGAAAAATTAAGGTCTGATTATAAAAGAATAAAAGGATGGTCTAGCACCAGAAAATCACTCAGCTCTGTGATCCCTGCCTGTCATTTGTTCACTTACTTTTCTGCCCAATGTAGATTCAGCTCTGGGCTATTGTATTGGGAGTGAGTCTATCCAATGTGATCAATTAGGGGAGAGAATTACATCCATGGGAGAATCATAATAACAGAATCCATCCTGAATTTACCCCTTCCTATTAACAATAAATGAACAAACTTTCGTAAATAGAAGGATGATTCACAGATGACATTGGAAGCATAGACTCTCCAGATAGAAACCTGGGAACCAGAGCAGAGAAGACTTGAATCTTTAAGGATCTTGTTGCCCCAGGGGTTTTCTAATTCTGCATAGATCATTAATGTGTAAAATAGGGGATTTATATGCAAAAATCACAGTGGGAAATGTATTAGTCAGCCAAAGGGGTGCTGATGCAAAATACCAGAAATCTGCTGCCTTTTATAAAGGATATTTATTGGGGGTAGAAACCCACAGTTTCCAGGCCATAAAGCATAAGTTACTTTCCTCACCAAAGTCTGTTGCCACATGTTGGAGAAAAATGGCTGCTGATGTCTGCCAAAAGTTCAGGCTTCCTGGGGTTCTCTATTCCCATGGCTTGTTTCTTTCCAGGCTGAACTGCCTTGGTCTCACCACAAGGCCAGCTGTAGACTATCAGGCAATCAGCTCTGTCTCTCTCCCTTGGGATCAATGGTCTCTGGGCTCAGCTGCTCTGCTCATCTCTGAGCTTATTTCCCAGGTTCCAGCTCAAAATTCCCAACTCTGTATTTTGCCACGTCTTTTCTCCATTGTGGGTGGGGACTCAATGCCTTACTGCCATAACCTAATCAAAGTCTTAATCATGATTTAATCAATTAAAAGTGATACATACATGCAATGGAATATTACTCAGCTGTAAGAAGGAATATAATGCTAACTCACGGGATAACATGGACGAATCTTGAGGACTTTATGTTGAGTAAAGCAAGCCAGATATTGAAGAATTAACAGTACATGATATCACTGATATGAATTAAGCAAACTGATCAGACTCAGAAAGTTATTGTCTGGAAGATAGGTTTATAGGAAATAGAACTGGAGAAGAAGGGTGTGAGCCAACACCCATATGGATGTAATCTATGGTAAGGTGAAATTGCATAGTTGTATATTGAAGGGATATGACAGGAGGGTAGTGATATTATTGGATTGGGTGGTGCAGGCTTGATAGGTGGGTAGATTGGGGAGGGTGGGTTGGAAAGTCCAGGGAACTGGGGGGAGGTTGGGGAGAGGAACAAGTTGACCACAGAGGATTTGCAAGTATGTGCTTGAAAGTACAAAATTGGGAATGATCTTATGGCAATATGACAAGGAAGGGTTATTGTTTTAGGGTGTTGGATGGGGGGCATTCGGGAAAGGGTGTACCTGGAGTAGACTTCTAGAGTCTGTGTGAGTGATCATTTTGTCAAAATGAGTTGTATATGTGGGAGGAGAACCACATAATGAGTGGAAAGAAGTTGGACACACATCCTCAGAAGGACCAAATTGTTCACAAATAGAGAGGTGAGAGTCTCTTGACAGTATGGGTGTTTTCTAAAGGGGAGGACAAACCAGTATGTCAAGACCTCAGTGTTGTTGCATGTAACTTTGAATCTTGTCATCCAAGAAGTGAAGCCAGGGGGTTGCCATGGGCCCCAAAGGGAGGGGGAGGGAGGAATAGAATAGAAGGAACAGGGGGTATTTAGTGGGCAGTGGAAGTGTTGTACATGATCTTACAAAGATGGACACAGGCCATGTTAAATATCAAAATTTATAAAAGTATATGGTCTAATATGTAAAACATAATGTAAACCATTGACCATGTTTAGTGCTATGTTTCAGTATTTGTATATCAGTTGTAACAAAGCTAGCATCCACATATAAAAAGGTATTAATACAGGAATGAGGAAAAGGGGAGGATGTTGGGTATATGAGAGTCCTCTGTATTCTGTATGTGACTTTACTGTGACCTAAAACTTCCTAGAAAAAAAAATGAAAAAAGTAAAACACTGGGGAATAAATGGAAGAAAATGCTACTGTACAGACAACACTAGATATTACAGTGATGAGAGGCAAAATGTCAGAAAAATTAAATATTTTTTCATTATTTTTTAATATTCCAATCTTTCATTTCTTATTTTTAGTTTTTTATGTTTATGTATTATATTTCTTATACTTAAAGTTATCATTTTTATTTCATTTTCTTGTTAATTGTATTTGGCTATTTTAATGGCTTTATTTTTGATAAAAACTTTGGATCACAGAAGGTTTACAACTAGAACAGGGGAGGATCATTGGTGTGGGTGTCAGTGATGCAGAATACATTGGAGGAAGTTCACCTGAGCATACATATAAGGAATGGACCAGAGTGGACTTACTGGTATTCTATGATAGACGTAATGTCATTCTAGCAGTAGAAGAAATTACAACATTGATGTGGAGCCAGTGGCCACTGGAGGCTCTGGGGACAGGGAGAGAGAAAAACAGTTGTAATAGAGGGGCTTTTTTAGGACATGGGAATCATCCTAATGACATTGCAACAACAGATATAGGCCATTTTATATTATCACATAGCATGCAGAACTGTGTGGGAGAGAGTGTATACATGCTTAATGGCAAAGTCTCAGGATGTGTTTATCAATTGCAATGAATGTGCCACACTAATGAAGGATGTTTGTGTGGGAGCATGTTGAAGGTGTGGGGAGTGTGGCATATGGGAATCCCTATTTTTTTTTGTATAACATTTATGTAATCAAAGTATCTTTTAAAAAATAAAAAATATATATTAATAAAAAAATATTGATACCTCTGACAGACCAGGTACAAACATAATCTAAAAACTATTTTTGGAATTTATAAACAATGCTAAACTGCAAAAGGAATTCAGTCATTCTGTGCTTTTTTATAGCTATGTTCTTTTCATTCTCCTTTGAATGAAAATGAGGAAAACTGATTTGTTTCTTGTTAAGAAATATCCTAACAATATTATTTTGGACAAAATACAGATTTAATCCCTGCTTTCACTAAATATTTATTCCTTCCTGATTTTACTTTTCTCACTTAGCTTTTAATGTAGTAACATGCCAAACTAGTCAAACCTTTCCCAATTAGAAGCTACAGAGCAGCATTTTCTCATTTCTGTATTTTCTTACTACAGGATCAGTGGAATTAGGGCTTAAATGGCACCTTAAGTTCTTCCTCACAGTAGGTTATGCAAAAAGATATATCAATCTATCATCACAGACTGATATAAAGAATATGCAATTTTTAATTTTGTCTGTTTTTGGAAGGGAGATGTTAGCATACATAAATTAATACTTTAGTTCAAAAGTCTTGACAGGTAAATTCAAACTGGTAATAACTATCTTTTTATTTAGTAATTTTTATATATGTAAATGCAAGTAAAATTCTCATGTGGACTTTGTGAAGACAACAAAGAAAAAAAAATTGATAACTTGGTTGCATCAAACAACCTAATAATTTCAGGAAAATAAAAACATCAAACAGATTACTTACATAAAAAATGTCGATGCCTCATTGACCTCCACAATTGGTGGGGTAACCAGTAACAGCTGGAGCCCCTGCTCTTAGCAATAGCAAGGGGACAAATAATTAATGGCTTAAAAAGTAACCACACAGGCCCAATTTTTCTATCTCTGCCTAGAGGAGCTCACAACAAATATCAGTGTGTATTTCTGTCTTTCTCCCCCATTTCTCAACAAGCTCCATTAATTTTTTCCCATTTCCTAATAAATTCTTTTTTAATGCCCTAACTAAAAAAAAGCCAGAGAAATCACACAAAATTTTCAATTTAACTCTATTTTTTCAACCAAAAAAGTGACACTTTCACTTTTTTCTCCTCCTGGTACATAAGACAGGATCTACCAGGAGCCATGGAGCTGCAAGAAATTTGCTGACTGATAGAAGTAGAGGTTACAAGAAGGAACAGACAGTTAAATGAGTCCCAATGCTGAAAATTCTTCTGTCTCTGGAGACCCAGGGCAGTCTCCTGGTTGAAAGTGATAGAAGGTAGAGGAAAGAGCAGACAGTTTAATGAGTACTTGTGCAGGCAATTCCTCTTCCCCAGAAGACCAAAGGCAATTTCATACCCCTAAACTTCCTAAGCTCATTCTGTTTCTGAAGGGGGAATCTTCTCACTTTGCATAGGACAACAAATAGCATTCTTCCATGTGCCCTCATACTGGCTCCCAACATTGTGAAATAATTGGTGGACTAAGTTAATTTTCTTCAAACAAAGTGTAAAAACATTACTACATTTTTCATCTGAATAACTCATTCAGTTTTCTTCTAAATGATAGATATAGGTACAGAGATCTATGGCATAGATTAGTAAAGGCTAAAAACAATGTGATTTCAGAGTCCATCCCTGTTTCCACTAATATTACAACATAAAGGAATACTAACAATTTTACTAACAAAGATTAAGTCAGAGGCTTGGGCAGTCTCCATGTGAGCAAATAGCATCCTCGTCGTGAGGCTGATAAGGGGTCTTTCTTACAGCTTCTCTGAGGTGATTTTTTCCTAAATAAAGAGCACAGAACTTTAATCTGCATGTTTACATGTATTTTATTTTCTATTTTCTTAGATTACAAAACTGGTGAAACTATCAACTGCATAAAAAGAGATTCCTCAGGGACTGGGTAGGAATCCTAGTGAAGCAGATGCAGCATGAATTTTGAAATCCACGTGTGATTTGGTCCAGCCATAGGAACATGGGAAAATCACTCAACAGCTATACAAACAAAATAGAACACTATGCAAGAGAGAGAAACTGACCAACAGGGTAAACCCATCAAGATAAACAGATGCCTAGGCATCTTTAAAAAATGACATGCTTCACTTAGCAAAATATATGGGCAAGTCAAAGGAACAAACTAAAAAGTCCATCAGACACAATTTGGAACAATTAATCAGATACATCTATGCGAATCTGTCAATTTAAAGAAATGATAGAAGAGATAAAGGAAATAAAAAGACAAGTTGAGAATACAGAAGAAATTGTAAACATACATAAACTATAAAAGATCTAATGGTAATGAAATATATAATAGAAGAAATTAAAAATACACTAGATATGCAATATCCCCCATATTCATGTTTTACATGAGGTTTTACTGTATTATACAGTCCCATGTTAAAGTTTTATGCTTTCCTTCTAGTAATATACATGACCTTAGACTTTCTCTTCCAACCAATATAATAGCACTAATAGTTACAAAGACCATGATATATTTAAACCATTTCAATTATTTACAAACAAACTTTATAAATACAAATATACTAGGGAGAAGTAAAAAGAATCGCAGTTATGTACAGCAGGTGAGGCATTGAGAGATTGAGATGTGCTGAGTTTTTTGTTTAATATTATTTTTGGAATAATGAAAGTGCTCTGGGAATGATTGAGGAGATGAATGTCCAAATATCTAATTACACTGCATACCAATCATTATACTCTGTGGATGTATTCATATTTCATTAATATGTAAAAAAATAAAATTGGTTTGTTAAAAAAACAAATGAAAAAAGAACAAGAGCCTTTTGTTTGTAGGTGTATTAGTCAACCAGAGGGGTTCCTCATGCAAAATACCAGAAATCTGTTGGCTTTTATAAAGGGTATTTATTTGGGGTAGAAGCTTTCAGTTACCAGGCCATGTGGCATAAATTACTTCCCTCATCAAAGTCTATTGCCATGTGTTGGAGCAAGATGGCTGCTGAAATCTGTGAGGGTTTTGGCTTCCTGGGATTCTCTATTTTTGGGGCTTGCTTTTCTCTGGGGTCAACTCCTCTGGTAGCTCCACAAGGCTAGCTGTAGAATTTCAGGCAAATGGTTTGTTTCTCTTCCCACGGCCTTTTCTCTTTCCTCACAACCAAGCTCCTCTGTGTGCTTACTTCCCGGAGCTCCAGGTCAAAAACTTCCAAAATTAAAACTTCAACTCTGTTCTTTGCCATGCCTTTTAACTGTGAGTCCCCACCCACCAAGGGGCAGGGACTAAATGCCCTACTGACTTGGCCCAAACAAAGTCCTAATGAAAATTTAATCAATTAAAAATTATACCTCTGATAGAATAGTTTACAAAAGTTTTGGAATTCATAAACAATGTCAAACTGCTACAGTAGGGATAAATGTAATATGGAGGTAGCACTGACCTTGGGAGTTATCAGGACCTAGAAAAATATCTAGGGACTCTGCCTTGGATGATCCAGTCAAGTGACATGTTTTATTGTTTGTAATTTACTTTAAAATACTTCAGCATATAAATTTAGAAATTCATATAGTTGTATGCAGGAATCCATCCTGCAAATTGTTACAGGGGTCTGTCCAGCAGATCCCATGATGGTGCAATGAAATTACTCTGAACACAGAGGTTGAGAGTGGTCAGGGTGAGAAGAGCAGAAGCAGCCCTTCTTCAGAGCTGATCCCCAGCATGCTTTTTATCCAGGAGTTTTTCACATTCACGGTGAGGGTGAATGTGCAGGGAAGCAGGCTGGTATAGGGTCCTAAATCACATCATAAGAATTCCAGGTTGATAATGGGGAAGCAAGATTACAGAAACATTTATTGATTTACATAGGAGATAGGGTGGGAGATAAAGGAGATAAGATAAGTGGAAAGTCCCTATATATTGCAGGAACTGATAGTGGTGAATTCTCTATGTGGACAGAGAAACAGGCCTCAAAGCTATTTATTAGATATAAAAATCAGAGGGTTCCCACAGTTATATGTCTGTTTATGTGTGTGTGTCTATTTTTGTGTACACAAGATGAGCCCAGAACATCTTAAGAAAAAAAAAAAGGAAAAGATGATAGAAGGATGTTGAAAGGACACAGGAACTAGATTGAAGGGACTTCTACTGGCCACTAATGGGAAAGTGTGAGCTTCAAAATAAATGAGGATAGTAAGAGGTTATAAATAGTACAAAGTAAGAATTCCTGAGTCCACACTGTTACAGACAGATTGGGGGGAAGGGAAAGTTCTTGCTTGCAATTGAAAGTCCAATAACACATAGAAGAGATGATTATTTTACTGGGATTAATGTTAGAGAATTTCTTGATTTTAGAAAATGTCATGAAGTATTTTGGGAGGCAGAAAGAGAGCTAGAAGGGGAGATTAAGGTTGTAATTTCTTAAATTGCTTGAATCACAATATGCCTATAGCAGAATACCAGTAGTCCGCTTTAGTCCATAGCTCTTTCACCATCCTGAGGATTTTGGGATGGTGATGTCCACTCCACCTCCAATTGAGAGGGGGTTTATATCCCATGGGAAAGATGGATGGGATTATCCTGCCTGCAGCTGCAGACTCTCTCCATTCCCTGGGATGGCTGTTGTCCAACATTATCTCCCCACCAGGTGTCCTAGGTTAGTCCAATGAGCTGTATAGTAGGACATGCTGCTCCACCTAGGTTCCAGGCCCAGATGGCAGATGGACAGCCCAAAGACTCAAGTCTCTGGGGGTACACCTACAAACCTCAGCACCAAGTATAGGTTTGAATAGAATGTACAGATATGCCATGTGCGGGAGGACATAGTTGAGTCCAACTCTGTCACACTCAGGAGCACAAATTCCAAAGTAGGGCCCTCTGGAAAGGCACCAAACTCCAGAGCTACCTGCCCTGACATAGGACCTGGGTGTCTCCAGAGCCATCAGAAGCCCCACTATTTGGGGGTGATATCCACTTTGGAATTCTATGAGATCCAACTGAGATGTGTGTAAGCGTTATCTCTGGGATGATGTACCGACTCATGTTGAAGTCTCTCAGCCATACAAATTCATTTGTCTTTACATTTTCCCCCTTTTATTCAAGGTCTTATTCCAGTCACATTGCCAGTTGGCACTTGGTAGCAATCCCTTGATGCCAGGGAGGATCATCCCTGGGAGTCATGTCCCATGGTGGGAGGATGGTAATGCGTCCATATGCTGTGTTTGGCTTAGAGAAAGGCCACATTTGAGCAACAAGGAGGCTCTCAGGATACAACACTCAGGCACCCCATAACAATAGGCTAAGTTTCAATTTCAAGAGCAAAGTCTCATAAGGCTAGTCATCAATATCAAGGGTCCATCAGTGGGTCATCCTCCTTCACCAGTCACTGCCCCTGCAGTTGGGTGACTGTTGCTGCTCCCTTGGAGAATGTGGTAGAGCTCTTCAGGATGGGAATTCAGTATTCTCTCATTTATTGAGTAATTCTCCACCCACTGTGACAATGCCCCATGACCATTTGAACATTTTTATATACCTTATATTTATGGTCAGGTGAACTTCCTCCCATGCATCCCCTCCCTGATACCCCACACCAATGATCCCCTCCCACCCCAGTTGTAACACTTCTGCGATTCAAAGCTTCACCAAAGATGAAGCCATTTCAATGGGTGAATGCAATTAATAGGAAAATGAAATAATAATGATAAGTTTAAATGTAAGAGATAAAATTCCCAAAAAAATTTTTAAAAATGAAAAATATTAAAAAAATGAAAAATGTATGTATATATTTTTTTACCTTTTGCCTTTCATCACTGCAATACCTGGTTTCCAGTCTATACCTTGGCACCTTCCCCCTCTCATTCCCCAGTTTCTCACTATTTTTTCATTTTGTTTTCAAAGAAGTTTTAGGTCACAGCAAAGTCACACATAGACTACCAGAGTCTCTCATATATCCAACATCCTCCTCCTCTCTTTCCCCCCAGTATTAACACCTTTTACTATGTGGATGCAGCATTGTTATAATTGATATAAAAAGAGTGAAACATAGGTACTAAACATTGTCAATTTTTTACACTATGGTTTACATTTTAGAGTGTACATTTTATAAATTTTAATATTTACCATGTCCTGTGTCCATCATTGTATGGTAATGAAGAACATATCCACTTATCCCTAAATACCCCCTGTTTGATCTATCTATTCCTCTCACCCCATTACCTGGGCCCCATGATGACCCCCTGGCTTGACTCACTGGATGACAAGATTCATAGTTACATGCAACAGGAGATGTTGACACACTGGTTTGTCCTCCCCTTTTAGGAACCACCCTTGCTCTTGAGGGACTCCTGCCTGTCTATTTCTGAAAAAATCAGTCCTTCTAAAGATGGGAGTCCAACTGCTTACCACTCATTATGTGGGTCTCCCACTTATACAACACATTATGACAGAATGAACACTCACACACACCCTAGAAACCCTGCTCCAGGTGCACCCTGTCCTGGATGCGCCACCCCCCCCCCAGCCAACACCCTAAACCAGTGACCCTTCCTTGTCATATTGCCATAAAAGCATTCCTACCTCTGTACTTTCAACCTTATACCCACAAATCCCAAGTGTTCACCTGGTCCCTCTCCCAACCCCCTCCCCCAGTATCCCAGACCTTCTAACCCACCCTTCCCAATCTAACCAACTGTCAATGCTGCACCACCCAACCCAATAATATCACTACCCTTCTTTCCCCTCCTTTCAATAAGCAGCGACACTCTATCACTTTACCATATATTATGTCCATATGGGGGATGGATGACAACCTTCTCTTCTATTCCTATTTCTTGTACACCAATCTTACAGACAATACCTCTCTGAGAATGCTAAATTTCCTTAATACACATCAGTGAGTTCATGTACTGTTCATCTAGGTTCATTAGAGAGATTGGTCTGTAATTTCCTTTCAGGTGGCATCTTTGTTTGGTGTTGGTATTAGGGTAATGTTGACATCATAGAATGAGTTAGGCAATGTTCCTTCTACTTCTATTTTTTGGAAGAGCTTAAGCCAGATTGGTGTTAGCTATTTCAGAATGTTTGGTATAATTCACCTGTGACACCATCTGGTCCTGGGCTCTTCTTAGTTGGGAAGAGCCTATCTCTTTACATATAATTGGACTATTGAGATCATCAGTTTCTTCCTTCATCAATATAGACTGCTTGTGAGTTTCTAGGAATTTGTGCATTTGCTCTAGATATCATTCTTGTTGGCATATAATTTTTCAAATTATCCTCTTATGATATTCTTTATTTCTGTGGTGTCAGTGGTGATATCCTCTTCCTCATTTCTTATTTTTATGTATTTGCATCTGCTCTCTCTTTTCCTTTGTTTGTCTGACTAAGAGTTTGTCAATTTTACTGATCTTCTCGAAGAACCATCTATTGGTTTTGTTCATTTTGTCTAGTACTTTCTTATTTTCTATTTCATTTAGTTCTGCTCTAATGTTTATTATTTCCTTCTTTCTACTTCCTTTGTGGTTAGTTTGCTGATGTTTTACCAACTCCTGCAGTTGTGCAGTTAGGTCTTCAATTTCAGCTGTTTCTTCTGTTTTGATATGTGCATTTATGGCTATGAATTTACCTCTCAGTACAGCCTTGGCTGCATCTCATAGGGTTTGATATATTATGTTGTCATATTCATTCGTTTCAAGGTAGTTACTTATTTCTTTTGAGATTTCCTCCTTAACTCACTGCTTGTCTAAGAGTGTCTTGTTAAATTCCATATCTTTGTGCCCAACCTAGTTCTCTGGCCCTTAGTGATATCCAATTTCATTCCATTGTGGTAAGAGAAATTACTTTGTATAATCTCACTCTTTCTGAATTCATTGAGAGTTGTTTTGTGGCCTAGCATGTGGTCTATCTTGGAGTATGATCCATGTGCACTCGAGAATACTGTGTATCCCCCTGTATTTGGGTGTATCTTTCGGTATATATCTATTAGGTCCATATCCCCTAAGGTATTATTCAGAGTCTTTGTTTCTTTATTGATTACATGTTGAGATGTTTTGTCTAATGGTGATAATGGTGTATTAAAGTCCCCCACGATAATTGTAGAGGCATTTATGTCTCCACTTAGTTTTTCCAGTGTTTGCCTCATGTATTTTGAGCACCCTGATTAGGTGTATAAATGTTTATAACTGTTCTTTCTTCTTGAAAGATTACTACCTTTACTAATACGTAGTGTCCATGTTTGTCTTTTACAATAGTTTTGCATTTAAAGTCTGTTTTGTCTGATATTAGTATAGCTACTCCTGCAGTTTTCTGGTTGTTGTTTGCTTATAAACTTGCTTTCTAGCCATTCACTTTCAGCCTCCTTGAATCCCTGGGATTAAGTTGGGTTTCTTGTAGACAACAAAGAGATTGGTAATATTTCCTTATCCACTCTGCCAGTCTGTGTTTCCAGTTGTTTTCAACTATCTCTCTCTCTCCTGTTTTTTCCTTTCAACCTATAGAACTTCCTTTAGCATTTCTTGAAGGCCAGGTTTCTTATTGGCATACTATCTTAATTTCTGTTTATATGTGAATATTTTGAACTCTCCATAATTTTTGAATGCCAGCTTTGCTGGATAGAGAATTCATGGGGAATTTTTTTTCTTTGAGTTTCTTGACTATGGCATACCACTGTTTTCTGGCCTCCGTGGTTTCAGATGAGAAATCAGCACTTGTATGTGATGGTTTTCTTTTCTCTTGCTGCTTTGAGTATTTCCTCTTTGTCTTGAGCATTGGACATTTTGACAAGTATAATTCTTGGAGTAGACCTGTTAGGATTTATACTCTTTGGGGTGCACTGTGCTTCCTGGATATGTACATCCATCTCCATCGTTAGGGTTGGGAAGTTTTCAGCCATTATTTCCTTCAACACTCTTTCTATTCCCTTTTCCTCCTCTTCTCCCTCTGGGATGCCTATAATGTGCATATTTGTGTATTTTGTGTTGTCAGTTAAATACTAAGTCCCTGCTGGATTTTTTCTATCTTTTTATTTATCTGTTCTACTATCTGTTTGATTTCAGATGTACTGTCTTCCACATCACTAATTCTTTCTTCTGCCTGCTCAAATCTGCTGTTATGTGATTGCAGTGTCTTTTTGATTTCTTGGATTGAGTCATTCATCATTATAATGTCTCTTATCTTTTTATGTATGTTTGCAATTTCTACAGTATATTCTCCCAGTGTCTTCTAAATATCCTTAATCTCTTCTTTCCCTTCATTAAGTGGGTCCATGATATTTGTTTGGACAGCTTTGATTAGTTCTTTGATGCTCTGCATCTTTTCCTGTTTTGTACTTTCTTCATTGGACCGGTGCATGTCTTTCTGTATCTTAGTATGGTTTGTAATTTTTTGATGCCCTCTGGCCATCATTTATCATGATAGGTTTATTCAATTGATTAACTTCTCCCTCTGCTCTAGAATTTTGTTTAGCTGCTGGTTTTGTTTGTGTGTTAAGCTTTTTCTTTGACACTTTGTTCTTATTTTTCTATTTCCTTGCTGTTTTCTATGTTCCCTTGAAGGAAAAAGATTAGGGCCAGAGAAATTGAAAGAGGTAAGAAAATATACAGAATAAGAGTAATAATAATAAAAGTTAGAAGAGAGGCCATGTAATCCTTAGTAAAATGAATATTTAATGCATATAAGCAGTGTGGAATAATAGGAATAAAAAAGTGGAGTACCTATAATTAGATTGGAAAATGAATAGAGAAAAATACATAGAATAATTTTAAAAGGCCAGAATGATGAGGAGAGATAAAAAAAGGAATGGAAGGACAGAAAGAAAAAACTTAATAATAATAATAATAAATAAATAAAAACAGAATAGACAAGATAGAAATCAAAACCAGTAAGTTTGAGGACTAATAAAAAAAAAGGTGGAATGTAAGAACCACAGAAGAATCCAGAGGATTGAAAGATGAAGGAAGGAAAAGAGATAGCTTTGGTAGACAAAATCAGTACACACAGAAAATGGGCAATCAAGGAGGAAGCAAGAAAAGCAGAAACAAGCTAGCAGCACATAATTTAAAAAGGGGGTGGGGGGGTTGAGGAAAGTGGCAAGAAAATCAAGAAACAAAACAAAACAAAACAAAACAAAAAAGAACAAATAAACTCAAAAAAACACATCAGCTAGCAGTCAAACAATGCTAAGGAAGAACAGCCTTCCTACTTGGGCCCTTGTGGAGCCTCTCAGGCTGCCTGTGTTAATCAATCAATTACCCTGCAGACATCTCTCTGCAGGTTTTGATGTGGGTTTTAGCAATTAAATTAACTTAAAATTTTTTAAGTAACTTTTTTTTTTTTTGAAAAATAAGGGACCCCAAAATAAGGACCCTGTCCTACAGTTATCAGCTGGTTGTTAGATATCCCAGTGGATCACTAATCTAAGAGGAGCCAGGAATTGAATGAGGGGCCATATATATTCAAGGCAGAAATTCCTCCACTGAGCTAACTTTCTAATTGTGTCAGTTAGCTCTTCAGAAAGCTATTTTGTCACTTTCCCCTGGCCAGGTTTTACTCTCCTAGGGCAGAAGAATTCAGCAGGCTATATGAGCAGATCCCCGCTCCCCTCTCCTGATCAGGTTGAGTTCCTTTAAGAAAGTCAAATTGCGCACTGATGACTGAATATACGGCACCAACATGATTTCAAGCCTCTTCTATACCACCTGCTCCTCCTAGGGGACCCTAAATAGGCTCTTGTAGACTTATTAAGTGCTTCCCACTGCCTGACTCCCTTAAGGGAGTTGAAATTCTGATAGTCCTCAGTGCAGAACTATTAAATTGGCTGACTCCACCCTCTCTCAGGCCAAGCCTTTTTATACTGGGTGTTTAGGTAAATCAGGCTTCCTCAGCAGATTCGCCTCTCCCCTCAGCCTGTTGCCACTTTGAGCCAGCTGGTATGCTCCCCAAAGCTCTAAGGGCATACAGGCAACCAAACCCACAGAAAGGAAACCCGTCCCCTGCCTTTGCTATTCTCTGAGGGAATGCTCCCTCTTGCTGGGTGGCCAGGGTTTCTCAAGGCTCACCCTGGCCCCTTTCCTTGAGGGTGTGTCTTAGCCATCCATGATTTCCAGGTGCAGGGCTACAAACTCATGGTTTTATCTTGAGTAATCTATCTCCCTGTCCAGCTCCTTCCAGATCAATGCCCCAAAGTCTTCCGCTACTTGGGCTCCCAGAACAGCTCACTCAGGAAGGATCTTGTCCCCAATCAGCCATCCGTTGTGAGAGAGATGGTGAGTGCCCACTTAAACTGATGCAATCTTTCTTATATACAAACCAAATATCTTGAAGTGAACCAGGATTTAAAAAAAATTAATCAATGATAATCACACAACTTTTCTAACTCAATTTAAACAATTGAAAGAAAATATGACTAAAGAGGTAAAGGATATTAAGAAGACACTGGGTAAGCATAAAGAACAATTTGAAAGTCTGCAAAGAAAAGTAACAGAACTTATTGAATGAAAGCCATGATGGATTATATTAAAAATACTTTAAAGGCACATAAGAGCAGATTTGAATTAATTGAAGACAGAGTGAGTGATTTGGAAGACAGTACAACCAAACTGGAAAAGACAAAAGAACAGAAAGAAAAGCAAATGGCAAAAAAGGGAAAATGGTGTAAGGAAATTGAATGACAACATGAAACACAAAAGCATATTGCATTATCAGTGTCCCAGAAGGAGAACAAAATGGAAAATGGGCAGAAAGAATGTTTGAGGAAAAAATGACTGAAAACCCCTACCCTTATGAAAGATATAAATATGAAGATCCAAGAAGGGCAACACATCCTTAAAATAATAAACACGAATAGACCTACCCTGAGACACCTACTATTCAGAATGATAAATAATAGAAATAAAGAGAAGATATTGAAAGCAGCAAGAGAATAGCAATGCATTACATGCAAGGGAAACTCTATAAGAGTAATGCCAACCTCTCATCAGAAATCACAGAGAAGAGAAGAAAGTGCTGTGATGCACTTAAGATATATAAAGAGAAAAACAGCCAGCCAAAAATTCTGTATCTGGCAAAGCCATACTTCAAAAATGAAGGCAAATACAAATTCTTCATGAACAAACAAAATCTGATAGCATATGTTACCAAAAGACCAGAATTACAAGAGATACTACAGGGACTGCTGCATCCTTAAAAGAAAAATACAAGGGCAAGAGACTTGTAAAATAGTGTAGAAATGAAGATTATTAGAAAGTGTAAAACAGATAGATGATAGTACAATATGACAACAGAAAGTCAAAGGTCAAAATGGATGAAGTAAGTAATGCCTTTACTTATATACATTGAATGCTAATGGCTTGAACTACCCAGTGAAAAGACACAGAATGATAGAATGGATTAAAAAATATGAGCCATCTATATGTTATCTACAAGAGACTAACCTCAGATGTTAACACACAACAGGTTAAAAGTGAAAGGTTGGAAAAAGATATTCCATGCAAATGAAAACCAAAAAAGAACTGGAGCTGCGATACTAATATCAGATAAAATAGATTTTAAATGCAAAATTATTATAAGGGATGAAGAAGGTCATTGTATATTAATAAAATGGGGAATTCAAAAAAAGAAATATCTATTCTAAACACATTTGCACTCAACTTCAGTGCACAAAGATACATAAGGCACACACTAGCAAACATGAAGGGAGAAATAGATATCTCCATAATAATAGTTGGACACTTCAATATACCACTGTCAGTATTGGCTAGAACATCTGGACAGAGGATAAATAAAGCAACAAAGAGCTTGAATCATATGATTAATGGATAAAACCTAACAGACATCTATAGAGCATTGCACCTTAGAAGAGCAGGATATACATTCTTTTCAAATGGTCATTGACCATATATTGTGTCAAAAGACAAGTCTCAATAAATTTAAAAAGACTGAAATTATACAAAACTCTTTCTCTGACAATCATGGAATAAAGCTGGAAATCAATAATGGGTGGAAAAAGGGAAAAGTCATAAATATATGTAGATTAAACAGCACACTCTTAAACAATCAGTGCATCAAAGATGAAATTGCAAGAGAATTCAGTAAATATCTTGAGATAAATGAAAATGAGAACACAACATATCAAAACATATGGGACACCACAAAGGAAGTGCTGAGAAGGAAATTTATAGCCCTCAATGCTTCCATTAAAAAAGAAGAAAGCGCTAAAAATGATTACCTAACAGCACATCAGGAAGAACTAGAAAAAGAAAAGAAAGCTAATTCCAATCCAAGATGAAGGGAAGAAATAGTGAAGAACAGAGTAGAAATAACTGAAATTGAGAACAACAACAACAACAACAACAAAAAACCCAGTAGAATCAACAAAAGCAAAAGTTGATTCTTTGAGAAGATAAATGTATCAGTTTGATATTATTTATGAATTCCAAAAAGAAATATGGATTTTGTCTGTAAACTGGTCAGTTCTTGTAACCTGATAATGTTTTGATTTTATTAGATTCAGCTGAGACATCTGATTAAATCATATTAAGATGAAAGCTCTGATTCAACCACATCATTAGAGTGCAATGTAGCATTGATTCCCATCCCACTGTGCATAAAAGAATCCCACAAGGAAGTAAACACACAAAGAAGAAGAACACAGAGGAAGAGAGACAGCCCATTAGACACAACAGAGGCCTTGGGTAGGGAGATGACCCAGATAGTCTACAGCTAACCTTTTGTAGAGAACTGAACAGCTGAGCTGGAAAGAAATGAGTCCTTGGGGGAGAAATGAGCCTTATAACAGCCTACAGCAGAGATTGGAAGAAGCTGGGACCACAGAGAATTAATGGGAAGAAGGAAGGGTGAGCCCTCACAGACATCACCCACCATCTTGCTCCAACATGTGGCCAATGACTTGGGGAGAGAAGGTACCTCTTATTGTACCTTGAGTTGGACTCTTTATGGCCTTGTGACTGTAAGGTTCTACCCCAATAAATATCATTTATAAAAGCCAACAGAGTTCTGGTACTTTGCATCAGCACCCCTTTTGCTGACTAATAAAATCAACAAAATTGATAAAACCTTAGCTAGCCTGACAATAAAAAAAAAAAAAAAGAGAAGACACAAATAAATAAAATCAGAAATTAGAGGGGGAACATTACCACTGATCCCATGGAAATAAGAGCTATCATAAGAGTATACTATAAATAATTCTATGTCCAAAACCTAGAAAATGTAGATGAAATGAACAAATTCCTAGAAACACATAAACCACCTATACTGATTTTGGAAGAAATAGAAGACCTCACCAAACCAATTTCAACTGAAGAGATTTAAACAGTCATCAAAACCCTTGCAAAAGGGAAGCGGGTGTGGCTCAGTGGATAGAGCCCCCGTTTACCATATGGGAGGCCCGGGTTCGCGCCCCGAGGCCTCCTTGTGAGGGCACGCTTGCCTGAGCGGTGCGGTGGGCTGATGCAGCAACCTCACGGCAGGAAGCGGCTGTGGCGCAATGGATAGCGCACCCGTTTACCATATGAGAGGCCCCGGGTTCGCTTC
>JAQZBX010031697.1:6409-26303 GCA_029593785.1 Cabassous unicinctus
ATAAAGACTTTTTTTTTTTTTTTTTTTACATTTGTTACAATTGATGAACACATATTGGAGCATTACCACTAAGTGTGGAGTGTAGTTTACATTATAGTTTAAACTCTCTCCCGCACAATTTTGTAAGTTATGACAATATATATAATGGCCTGTATCTGTCATTGCAATGTCATTCAGGATAATGCCAATGTTCTGAAAATGCCTCCATATTACACCAATTTTTCCCTCTCCCTCCCTTCAGAACCTCCGGTGGCCACTGCCTCCACAGCAATGACAAAAGTTCTTCCATTGCTAGAATAACAATAAGTCTATAGTAGAATACCAGTAAGTCTACTCTAGTCCATTGTTCATTCCCCAGTCCTGAGGATTTTGCGATGGTGATGCCCACTCTGCCTCTAATTGAAAGGGGGCTTAGATCCCATGGGGCAGACGGATGGGACTGTCTTGCTTGCAGTTGTAGACTCTTTCTGTTCCAGATAAAGAACTTTGAGATGAGTAGAGCAGGCCTTATTATTATCCTCATCTTACTTACGAGAAAAGTTGACACTCTAGGGTTTAATGAGTTACTCTAAGTCATCTAAATAATTGATAGAGATGTGACTTGAACCTGTATCTCCCAGTTGTAATGATCTAATTTTTCTTCTTAGGCCAGGCCTCTCGCTTAGGATTATGTATCAGAATCACTCATGGTGCTTTAAAAATATGCTTGCGCCTGAGTCTCTTCTTTTGAGATTCTGACTCCGTAGGTTTGGGCCAGGATCTGGGCACCTGTGTATTTTTTTTTTAAAGATCCACATGTGAGTGTGATGAACATCCCTTGTTGAGAACCACTGCATCAGGTAACATGGGCTCAGCAGCTGCTCCACTGTGGTGGTGCTCACAAGCTGGTCCATAACCTTCAGCCCTGAAGAAGTTCTGTAGCATTGAGGGAAAGATTAGTAAATTATCTTTCACTCCCAGTATACTGAGAGTGTCTAGGGGAAGACCGGGACCATGGTGGTGTCATGGGATAATGTGAGGACTTTGCTCCCATTATCTCCAGAAGATGCTCATTCTTTGATAAGGTCAATTTCCACAATGTTATGCAATATGTGGATTATATCTTTAGAAAATTTTTCTATTTTTCAAAACTGATTTGGAACATGTAATCCAACCCAAACCAAGGACTTGCTATGTAGATATAGCTTCGAAGCCACTTCCTTAGCTCTCTTTTCAAATAGATTGCTACTACTGAATCCCTTCTATATAGAAACCCTGGAGCTATCCGGAAGGCTTATCTTGTGATACTGAAGGAGGAGCTATTTCAGTAGAGAGTAAAAAGACAAACAACCTTAGAGAGAACTTCAGTAGTCTCCTGGCTTCTTGGATAGGCATTAGGCTGGAGCTCCAAAGACCTGGGAGCCTGACTGGTCAGCATCTGTAGTAAGACAGTGACTCCAGGATCCTTTAGAAGGATGGGGGCTGACCTGCTTGACACTGGAATGCAGTATAATGACATGTAGGAAGTTTCTCCCCAAAACAAACAGCAACCAGAAGATTACAGGAAATACAAGGAGATGGAGGGCTTAAGGAGGAGATGATCCATTTGGTTTCCCCCAAAAAGATGCTATTTTCCTTTGGTTAGGCTCCTAAATAAGAAAGAAACATCCTGGAAAGCAGAAAGATTATTAAGAGGTCAGGGGCTTAGAACCCTAAGTTGTTGTTGATGATCTGGTGCCCTGGCCATTGGGATATTCTGGAAGCACTAGAGTCTGGGTGTTGGAGTTTCAAATAGTATCAATGATACAGAGCCAGGTGCATGCAGTCCAAAGCTTAGTGGAAGAGGAACTCCTCTTCCTCTAGTTACATTAGGGGTCAGTCCTACCTAATACACTTGAACATAAACATGTAGCTGTATTTACTGCATGTTTACTATGTGCTAAGAACTATGCTAACGCAAAATCAGTCATTCCTAAAAACTGTGAAGTAGGTAGTAATATAATACCCATATTGCAGAAAAGGACATAAAGGCTCTGGGATGTAGCTTGTTCAAAAGCAGATAGTGGGAAGTGGGTGTACCTGAGTGGATGAGTGTCTGCTTTGCTGTACGAGGTTCCAGGTTCAATGCCCAGTACCAAGCAGATAGTAGATGGCAGAGCTGAGACTAAAGCCCACACCTGTCTCTAAAACTCCATGATGTTCAGCCAGCAATCCATGGAAATTTTTGTTATCTCTTTTGTAGTATCCAAACCATTTCCTTCTCTGGCCTTTCCCCTACAAGAAGAACCAATGCTAGAAGTAAAAGAGAAAAGTGCTAGTTTGTTCTTGGAGGAGCTCTGATAGAGTAAAATGGGCAACTAGGGAGCAAAGCTCAAACTCAGTAATGCTGGACATGGGGCACATATTGGGGACACATGGCAGCCCATTTTGAACTTTGCCAGGAGAGTTATGGGTGGCTTCATTTACTACGGTGTCCTGCAATCTTTTCATTTCCTGTGACTTTACTTTGGCACCGATGGAGCCCAGTATTCACTGAGGAAATTAAATGCAAGGGCCCCATGACAAATATTCCTTTTTGCCTTGAAGGAAGACAAACATGTAGTTTAATAGACCAAAACATACGTATTGGATTCTCCAGAAGGTAAGCGTTTGGGTACTCCCCACCCCTCTCCAAATAGATCTTGTTTATCTAAAGCCTTGCTTGCACTTGCCATTAATTGCAGGTGACAGCTTCTGCCCTTCCCGGTCCTGCTCAATGGTAGGTACTGTGGCTCTTTATCCTGAAGTTTCTACTGTTCCAGGGCCTGGAATCAATCCTGACCAAGACAGCTGGGACATCAGGAAGTAGTCATGCTCTAGTCGGCCCAGGACCATTGGAGTAAGATGGGGCATATGTGAGTCTCCCAGGTCACCAAACGGTGGCCTGATTCCTGATTGCACCCAGGGACCTTGGTGGTGGTTGGGTGGGGTGGTGGGGGTGGGGAGATACTGCCTGAACTCCTGAGGGTCTGACTCTATCCAGTGTAATCCCCAACACCAATTGGGTCTTATTCTGAAATCTAAAAAATCAACTGGGGACTCTTTTTCCTCTACCTTTCAGGCTTTGCCCTATCAGCTTCACATCTTTGGGCTATGAGCTTAATTTGAGGAACCACTTTGGGGCCTGGGATTTGGACTACTACTCAGTAATGTTCAGTAATGTTCTCTACTCTTTTCTATCTTTTCTTGCCCCTCCTTCCTCTCTAGTTCCTTCCACTTCCTATTTCTTTCCCCACTATTGTAATTTCCCAATGAATCTCTTATTTCATACTTGTGTGATTTAGTCTCTGATCAGTTATTTTTGAGAGTGTCACTTTCTGTTTGACAGACACTGTTTTAGGATCTGATGAATCAAAGGTGAGCAGGTCACAGCTCTTTCTTTCAAGCAACTTAGAGTCTTAAAAAACAGTTAGACTTTTAAATAGATGATTATAATATAAAGTAGTAAGTAGCGGCTAGATATATGCATAGACAGAAGATTATCAGTGAGGAGGAGCATATCACTCTGTAAGTGGGGTCAAGGAAGGCTTTTGGGTATTAAAGGGTGGGATGGAGATAATGAAAAGTTCCAGGCAGAGAGGAAGCATGAGCAGAGACTTGACGGTAAAAATAGCACTCTGTATATGTTATGGGTTAAATTGTGTCCCTCAGAAAAATGTGTTGAAGTCCTTACCCTCAGTACCTGTGAATGTGACTTTATTTGGAAATAGGGTCACTGCAGATGGAGTTAAGTTAAAATGAGGTCATACTGGGGTAGGATGTGTCCTTAATCCAATATAACTGATGTCCTTATAAGAAGGAAAGGCCATGTGATGGCAGAGGTAGAGACTGAAGGAGGGCCAAAGATTGCCAGCAAATCATAAGAAGCTAGGAAGGAGCAAGGAAGGGTTCTTCTCTACAGGTTTCAGAGAGGACATGACCCTGCTGACACCGTGACTTCAGACTTCTGCCTTCCAGAACAGAAGACAATAAATTTCTGTTGTTTTAAACCACCAAATTTGTGGTAATTTGTTATAGCAGTACTAGGAAATGAAGACAGTATTAAGAAATTATGAACATATTTATTATGCTGGAAAATAAAGATGAATCAGGAAGCAGTGAAGTTGGAAAGGTAGATGGGGGACATACCATGAAGAGCTGTGTAAGGAAGGTGGCTATATAATTTTTCCAAATTCCTGACACTTTTGAGAGTGAAAGGATCGCAGTAATGATTATTCTGGGACAACAATGAAAAGCTATGCTTGTCTCAGAAAAACTGGGACATATCCTCATCCTGCTTTGATCACAGGTGAAGGAGCTTGGACTTTATCCAAGGCAGTGGAGATGTATTGAAAAGTTTTGCATTTGTGACTGCTTGGCATCTGAATACCCTTCCTGTTTATGGAGATGGATATTTCCTCCCACAGCTACCAGGCAGGTCAAGGGCAGGCATGTGACTCAGGCTTTGCCAAACTGGACTCTGAATCCAGAGGGTCAAAAGGGGTTGAATCCAAGGGTGTGGTGGTGAGCAGCAATAGTGCTGGAGGTGATGGTGCCCGGAGCAGAGTTCAAAGCAGACCATTTCTGTGGTCCCTTCTTGCCTATGCTTTGTCTCCCTCAACACACGTTCCTTTTCTGAGCCTGTTTCTCTAGGCTGTACATTGATCCTCTGACCTTCCAGTATATTCTGTTTCTAATTAAGTAAGCCAAAGTCAGTGTTTGTTTTGTGCAACTGAGAACATTCGTTGGTAAAGCAGTCCTAAGCCCAGGCTTGTTTGGCAGTGGTGCAGAGGAGCAAAATGAGGGGGCAGTTGGCCACGACTGCCCTCATGGGGTGGAGTGGTCCTTCTGCCATGTTCTGAGAGGGAGCTATTAAGGCTGTCCACAATAAGCTGAACAATCCTTCTCCCCACCAAGTGACACAGAACAAGAGCAAGGCCCTCCCATCAGTGTCCTTCCTGGAGGCCTCGAATGACCACAGAGAATGACAACAGCTAGAGGTGAGCCCAGCTGGCCCACTACTGCTGCTTTTGGACATGTTGACAGTACAGGGCAGCGAGTCTGAAAGGGTACTGTGGGGACATTTGGCTTGAACTTTTCAAAGCCCAAATTATGCTGGCCATAAAGAAAAGGCACAACAGCCTTGCAGTCTCCAGGGCTATTCTTTATGTGAGTAGTAAATTCTCTTCAAGAAGAGGGATGGAAAGCTGCATTAGGCAAGGATAAATAAAGATGCCATTTTTATCCAATCTTTAAAGGTTTAGCTTTTTAAAAAAATCTGTGTATGTTTTCTGAGCCTGCCTTAATTAGGTGAGTCACTGAAGCTGTGCTTCCCATAGTTTTCCATGTGGATTGTGTGTTCACTTTGTAATCCATTAAATTTTATGGTATTAGCAGGGATTTGAAGCACCAAATTTAATCAATAGTCATTTCTCCTGCATCAGCACTTTTGCTCAGTGCTCTGTAAATTAAGCAGTATTTTAGCATGCTGTCTGACCTTTACCTCATAGACTGCACTTCCTAATGGTAACTTCTCCTGTTTTGCCTTGATATATATCCAAGGTCAAAGGCTATTAATAGCACTTGTGAATTGTCCCCAAAGAATCACAAAAAATGACCCAGCATTGGAAATCAGGATTGCCTATGCTTTTGCATCTAGGCAGAGTTTGGCTTGGCAGTCTGTGCCTTCTGATGCTATGTAACCTGTTTTTAAGCTAAATCATTCAAAATATGATCTTTAGAATTCTGATGTACCCCTGGGTACAATCCAAGTTTTGGTCACTCTAGGCCATCAGACAGGAGGAAAATCATATGATTTTTTCCCCTCATGTCCATGTTTTTCTACTGAAAAGCTAGGCTGATAACCCATGCTGTCTATAGTCTAAAATCATTGACAAACCCTCTTTTAGCAACAGAAATCTAAATTTTAAGGGGCCCACTTCCTGGGATCTCCTTTGCGGATAGCATTCCTCTCATTGCCCTGACTTGGGAAGAGTTCAGACCCCTGTGCCATTCATTGGTCAGTAGATCTGCATCTGGGAGGATATTTAAGGGGTTCACTAATGGGGCTTCTATCAGTTCTCTGAGTCAAATGGGAATGAAACTCTAGCATAGACTAACAGATTCTGTATCTGATAGGCTTTGTTTATTTCCAGAACAACTTCTTAGTATGAGTCATATCTGGGAGTTTGATAGGTCACATTACTCCTGGTGGCTCCCAACGGAGAATTTTACTTGTGAGTGTGCCTCAAGGTTGCCTCAAGCTAATATCTGATTTGCAACAATAACTTCTCTGATGATACCTCTGCCTCCATTTCAACCATCTCTGACCTTGGCTCCCCTTCTTGCTGCCAGGCCCTGCCTGAGCTCTTCCATTAGAATCGTTTTCCAAAATGTGACTCTCCTCCACCTTTTTCCACCTCAGTACTTTTGTACTGTCTGTTCCATTAAGTGCAAAGCCTGGAGGGTGGCCTGCAGAGCCTTCCCCTAAAGCAGCTCATTTCACAGGAAAAAGGCTCTTTGTTTCCTTACAGGCCTGCAGGCTCCAGTACCCTAATCAGTGTGGCCTCTCAAAGGCATTTCTCATGCTCATGGACTTGGACTCTTACACCCTGGGCTGGAATCAGGAAGTTCACTGTGAACAAAAGATATTGGGAAGTGCAGGTGGAAGACCAGCTATGTGACCTAGAGCAGGCTCTTTAATATCTCTGAGCCCTGGAGCTTCTTTGTCTCTAAAATGGGGATAATATGAGTAGGCTGTTGGGGAGATTCAGTGAAACGACATATATAAAACTTTCAGCAATGTTAAGAACTATGAAGAATCTGATATTTTACTCTACTTGCCAACTAACAAATTAACCTGTTACAATTTCAAGGACACTGGCAAAAGACACAAGACTCCTGGGTCAGAGACAAAGGACTTCATTACTCACAGCTATAGCAGGACCAAAGGATCAGCAAAGATGCTAATTACCTGTACCCCACTTCCCACAAGGCAAAGCAACAAGAACCAGGTGATGCCTGCATATGCAGTGGATTGAGTTACAGAAGCAAAACTCAGAACTTAGGGAATCCAAATTTTTTTTCTAATGGGTAGCAAGTAAATCTGTTCCTTTGCTCTGAAGGGAGATACTCTCTCTGTCTTTCAAGGCTGTTAGATATATTTTCAAGTATCCTTGAAAAAATAGTCCAGAAAAAATGTGTCAGTACCTCTGATTGCAAGATGTTCAAGAATGCAAGAGACTCATGGAGAGTTTTTTTCCCAACACATCTAGCATATGATAAGCTCAATAAATATTAGTTATCTTTATTGTTAATAAAGTACTTAATGTAGTGCCTAATAGATAAGTCCTTAGTAACTATTAAACTCCTCGGTAGCTATTGAGTGCTAGATCTTTACTTAAAAATAACAGGATTCAATTTCAACCAGTGAGATATTTAATGTATATTCAGGACCTAGTCTCAGAGCCTGATGCATTGTAGGCATTCAATATGTTTTACTGAAGGAATAAATAATATATGTAAGAACATAGAGAATTGCACTAACTAAATAGAAGATATGATTATAAGAATGCAAACCATTAATTTTTTCTTCCTTCCCCTTCCATCATATATATTTTTTCAGAATATTTTGCATACAGCAGGCCTTCAACAAATATATGAACTATGAAGTATGTGATATTTTAAGTAGTAAAATAATTAAAACACACTGACAATCCTCAAATTTTAATTACGGCAGTGACTTGTACTTCCTCCCCGGCCCCGTCCACATTGTATTAAACTGCTGAAAAGATGAAGCAATTAAAGTTTTAAATTTCTCTGCATTCTCTGGTGAAGGTATAAAACGGTGAAATGTATTCCTTGCCATGCTATTGTGAAAGTTCTGAGAACATTAAAATGGCTAAAAAAGGTAGACAGCAAAGGAGAGGAGAATTAAAAGCATAAACAACACACAAACTGGATTAGCAGCTCTAGAACAAATTGAAAGTTGATATAAGCCCAGGAATAGTACTCTTATTTTTCCCATGGCAATTTACCAGAATTCATGTGCATTTCACAATAACAAATTTTCACCAGATCACCCTAAGGCATAAATCTTCTAACATCTCAAATTAAAATCTCCAAGGAAAACCCAGGAGTCACTTTAAACCAATTGCTCAAGCTTGGTAGCAGTTTCCCATTGTCTGTGTATAACAAAAGGATCTGTTCAGCTGGGGTCAGAGAAGAGTCCAGGCTGATGAAGGGGTTTGGATGTGGAGGGAGGAGGTGAAGGGTAACAGTGGGAGTGAGGGAAGAGAAGGGCTCTAGGGTGCTGTAGTCTGAGGGCATGGTTCTATCCACAGGTCTTTTGTTTGACCCCGGGAAGGTCTTTCTGTCTCTTGAGGCTTCAGATTCCCTATGTGCAAATCAGGGAGGACTCGGCTCTGTGCTTTAGAGAACACTGTAATAGATGTGGTGAGGTGGAGGCATGGCAGGTCAGACTGATATTATTATTGCACAGATTTGGTATTCATAAGGTCATAGCACAGGGCTGCTGCCTGTCAGTCTGGTTGTTTTTTTTTTGAATCTCTGAGGCAAGTAATGAATAAAAAAGTAATAATGTGCTGTGTACCACCTGCTGTTCTTTAAACTATAGTTAAATTTCCCCTGATATTTTTTTTCCCATTAATCCTTTTTTTTCCTATGTTAGGATATCTTTGGAAAATTGCTGACTTGGCAGCTGAAAATATTTTCTTGGCAAGTCCTTTGAAAATGTAATTTTGCTAAAACGTCCTTTTCTTATCTTTGCCTTTAAATAACTTTTTTTTTCATTTTTAATTCTCTGTTGCAGAAAGAAGAATAAAATAAATGGTGCATCTTTATCCTCAGCACATCATTATTTTTTGAACCATTGGAGACCAATAAAATTCTCCATTGTGAGGGATTTTAGCTTTAAATCAACAGCAAGTCAGAAAGCATTCCCGGCAGGCACAGCATTGCATGTTATGAGGCTGGGTCTTTTTGGCCATCAGGCATGAATGGGCTGCCTGGAAACCAGCTCTAGGGGCAAGAGTTCTTAATTCCCTCCACCCCCACTCCCATATTCTTAGGCATACCAATAGGTTGCTCAATGCTCTGTGAACTTTGGGGACACAAACACAATATGCCAATTATGGTAACATTTTCTGACCTTAGCGCATCAAGAAACCCAATATTGCAGGTCCAACATTTTGTGGAGCCACTATTTCAAAACTGATTTTTAGGCAATGGTCATTGTGATTCTTTTTGCCTCCACTGGGAATTTGGGGTTAGGAAGAGCAGTATATTTCTCTTGATGTTGCTCGGGGATAAAGAAAAAGAAAATAGGAGGCCAATTTCTGGATGACCTCAAGGTCTCTCCTAGGCATCCCGACTCATTTTGTCCCACCTTTCCAAGGTTTACGCTTAGCTGAGTGATCCTGGAGGAGGGAACATAGAATCACAGAATCATAGAGCTTCAAATAACCTGCCCTCATTTGTAAGTTGTCCCTGATTCAGATCAAGAGTCTCGGGTTCTTGATGGGGCCTGTGGAAATGACTTTGGTGCTTTTCTCTGAACCTTGAGGCTCCGTGTCCCACAGAGAGAGCATTTTTCTTCGTGCAGCCGGTGCTTGACAAGGACGCTGACAAAGTGGCAGCATAGCAGGAGCCCGAGGAAAACCCACAGAGCTTGCATTTGTTACAAAATACTGAAATTGCCAAGTGCTAAATGAGATTTCTTCCATTTCTTGCACTCTAGCAGACAGGAAACAAATGCACCCTCAAAGAGGGTGGAATTAGAATTGGGGTGAGTTGTGGGGGTGGAGTGAAGGGATGTTGGAGACTCTGTATCAAAGAACAAGAGTCTAACCTTGGGGCTGTGGGAACCAAACTAAGGCAAGTCATACAAGGGGATGGTGGAAGTTTTTCCTTTTACCTATTATTCCTATGCTTTTGTTGTATCACTAAACAGAATGTAGGGGAAGATCTGAGTTCTGGTCTGAGCACTGCCGTTTTGTAACGTTAAGAATTGGGCAGCCTTAGACAAGTTACTCAATGGCTCTGTGTTTTAGTTTCTTCATTATAAAGAGAAGATAATACTTCTCAGGGTTATTTAAGATAAAAGGATAGTTTTGAAATGCTTCTGGTGCATAGTAGATGCTTACATAATGTTTCCACCCTTTCTTTTCTTACTCATGTCTTACTAGCTGTTCATGTTAACTTTACTATACTGGGGTCCAGAAGCCCATTCTTATTTATTTATTTATTTTAACAAATCAATTTTATTGATACATATTAATAAAGCACAAATCCTCCCAACATGTACAATCATGATATTCAGTGTAATTATATATTTGTGCATTCATCACTTCAATCATTCTTAGAGCACTTTCACTATTCCAATAATAATAATAAACAAAAACCAACCAACCAAGCAAACAAAGCTCATCACCTCTCAATCACTCTATGTTTCCCCTGTCATACATATCTGCTATTCTTTATCCTTCTCTCTAGTATATTTGTATTTATATTTTGTAAAGAGAGTCTTTTATATGTAATATCACCCATATTCATGTTTTTTTACATGAGGTTTTAATATCTTATACAGTCCTATGTTACAGTTTTTAGCTTTCCTTCTAGTAGTGTACATTACCTTAGACCAGGGGTTCTTAACCAGGGGTCCACGGACCTGTGGAAAGATTTCAGGGAGTCCGTGAACTTGAATTGAAAAAAAAATCAACTTATTATCTTTATTTACTCTAATCTCTGATATTGAGTGTCATAAAACCATCTGCTGCTACATTCTGAGAAGGGGGACAGTGTTTTTCACCTGACCAGCAAAGGGGTCTGTGGAACAAAAAAGGGTTAACAACCCCTGCCTTAGACTTTCCCTTTCAACCACTGTCATATGCATATAGTGGCACTGCTAGTAACAAACACCATAATATGCTTTCACCATTTCTATTCATTTCCAAAGATTTACAAACAACCTTTTTACCAATTCTGCATAGACTAACCCCCAGCTTTCCATTCTCTACCCTTCTTCTATTTTCTGGTCACCTATATTCTAATTATTAACTCCATGAGTTTATACAATATGTTTAGTTCATAATAGCACAATCATACAGTATTTTTCCTTTTGTGTCTGGTTTGCTTTACTCAACATAATGTCCTCCAGGTTCATCCATGTTGTCATATGCTTCACAACTTCATTTCTTCTTACAGCTGCATAACATTTCATCATGTGCATACACCACAATTTCTTTATCCATTCATCGGTCGTTGGACACCTGGGTTGTTTCCAACTTTTGGCAATTGTGAATAAAGTCCCTATGAACATCAGTGTGCAGATGTCAGTTCATGTCTCTGCTCTCAGTTTTTCTGGGTACATACCTACCAATGATATTGCTGGGTCGCATGGCAAGTCTATATTCAACTTCCTTAGGAACTGCCAGACAGTCCTCCACCGTGGCTATACCATTCTGTATTCTCACCAACAGTGAGTAAGTGTTCCTATCTCTCCACATCCTCTCCAACATTACAATTTACCGACTTTTTAATAGTGGCAATTCTAATAGGTGTGAAATAATATCTCATTGTGGTTTGATTTTCATTTCCCTAATCACAGAAGCCCATTCTTAACCCCAATAAGAATGAGACACCAAAATTGTTTGGATTTCGTAAGAAATGCTAGTTTCTTTGCCAAACTGCCAGCTGTTTTGAATAATGGAAAGAGATAAAAGTTGGGTCCTTGGGAATGAGGAGTTACCTCAGAGTTGGGGGTAGAAAGATCTCATAGGTTACATGAGATAGAGCAGGCCTTGTTTTGCCAGAAGGGTCCAATGATACATGACATAATAAGTCTAGGTGAAGTGATGCTTTCATTTAAGTTTGTGGGGCCAGGCTAAGTGGAGCAAGAAGAGAACTAGTGAGGGGACATGGGAAGAGGTGGCTTATATCCTGTATCCACCTTTTGTTTCTGTATCTTGACTTCCTTTCCATCAGTTAACAAACCGAAGTGGGTTGTATATTTATTGAACAACAACAACAGCAAAAACGAACATCAAGAACAGTGATTGAGAAAAAGAAGGAGGGACAGAGTGCTTTGGGTTTGGGAAAAGCATGGTGGGGGTAGAATCTGCAAGCCGATCTTAACAGTATTAGTACTGTACATGTAGAATTTGGAATCATAAATACATATCTCCTGGTCTAATCCCCATAGAATTATAGATCCTTCCTGTATTCATTTCCTATTGCTGTGGTAACTAATATCTATAAAATACTGGCTTGAAACAATGTAAATTTATGATATTATAGTTCTGGAGATAAGAAGTCAGAAGTGGGTCTTTTGGTTAAAATCAAGGTGTCAACAGAGATGCGTTCCTTTTGGAGGCTCTAGGGAAGACTCTATTTTCTTGCCTTTTCCGGCTTCTAGAGGCCACCTGTGTTTCTTGGCTTATGCTCCTCTGTCCGTCTTCAAAGCCCATGACTCCAACCTCTGCTTCTGTTATGCATGTCCTTCTCTGATTATAACTCTTCTGCCTGTCTTTTATAAGGGTCCTTATTATTACATTTGGTCCAATGGGGTAATTCAGGATAATCTCTCCATCTTATGATCCTTAATCACATTTACAGCATCTCTTTTGCCATGTAAGGTAATACATTCACAGGTTCCAGGAATTAGGATGTGGACGTCTTTGGGGAGCCATTATTCACCCTTCCTGGTGCTGAGTATGGACCTCTTCTTGAACACCTTCAGAGGTAGCCCATCCCATTACTATAACTTTAGCATCCTCTAACTCTCCTTTACCAATTGAATGAAGAAATGAGTGACTGGAAGAAACTATGTCCTTTTATTCTTCCCCTCACTGGTGAAGTGGAGGGAGGCAGCAAGGAACTCAGCTACAAGATTGGGTATATTTGTTAGAAAGTTGGTCATTAGCTTGAGTCTTGACAGAGAGATCTCCAAGAGAACATTGTCTTGGCTAGCCCCAAGTCATGAAGGCTATGCAAGCACACAAATGCATTCTTTAAACTTCTTATGAAATAAGTGGACATCATTATACTTAAGGACAATTTCTCTGATTAATTGTATTGCATGTACAGCTGCTCAGCCTATATATAAATTCCTCCATTGTCATTGCAAGGGACAACATCAATATTGCCTTGAGCCAGTTCAGATAAACACCAATAAGCAATTTATTTATTCATTTATTTACTGCAGAATCAGTGGGGAGCTTATTTCAACTCAAGGCTGTCCATTTTCAAAGGGGTAATCGGACAGTAAGTGGAGGTTTCCCGCGGCTCTCACGAGGGCCATGTTCTTCCTTCTTGTTTATTTTTGTTATAGAGTTATGACTATTGAAACAATTTCAGAAAGCTTCCTACTGTTGCCAATATCTCCAGGTAGTTCTCTCATTATGTTGTTCAGTTTGTGCTCTGGGGTATACAGTCTAATGTTATCCTATGTAAAATCTATTTTATCCCAAATGTATAGAACTGTCTTCCTCATATAACGACTAGCAACTTCTCCTTAGAAAACTTTTGTCCAGCAATGGACAAAGCAGAATATCCATGCCTCTGGCTATATTAACAGAATCACAAATTCTACCCAACCTCTCTGAGTGACCATTTAAGGACACGCCTGCTGCTAACACATGCAGCGCCCCTGGTCATACTGCCACGCTCTTCCTGCCACTCTGGCTGTGCCCCCATCTCAGACTATCAGTCTGCTTTATACTCATTTTCCCTAACCCCAACATTTTATTAATCACCATGTCCTTTTCTTTAAAAATCAACTTCATTGAGTTATTATTTACATATAAATCCCTATATCAGCTTAACCACCATCACAATCAAGATATAGAACATTTCCATTCCTGCAAAAATTTACTCCTCCTTCTTTGCAATCATTTTTTTACTGCCTCTGCCTTGTCTAGAATTTAATATAAAAGGAATCATAGGAAACATATAGTATATACTCTTTGGCATCTTTTTAAAAAAAAATCAGCATCAGGCTTTTGAAATTCATTCATGTTGTTGCTTATATCACTAGTTCATTCCTTTTTTATTGCTGAGTGGTACTTTATAGTGTGGATTTCCCACATTTTTTCTCTGTTTACTTGCTGATGAATATTTCAGTTGTTTCTAGCTCTTGGCTATTATAAATAAAGTTACGATGAATATTCATATACAAGACTGTATGGGCATATGGTTTAATTTCTTTTAGTTAAATACCAGGGAGTGGAATTGCTGGGTCACAGGTAAGTGTACATTCAACTTTATAACAAATTGTCAAGCAGTTTTCCAAAGTGCTAGTGTGATCTTATATTCCTAAAGTAATACTTGGAGTTCTGTTGCCTCAGTTCCTCATGAACACTTGTTATTATAATCTTATTAATTTTAATGACTTGAATGGGTATACAGTGGTATCTCATTGTGGTTTTAATTTGCATTTCCCATAGCTAATCATTTTGGGCATCTTTTCATGTTTTTATGGTCATTCATGCATCTTCTTTTGTGAAGAAGAAAATTTTTTGCCCCATTTAAAAAAACTGGGCTGTCTTGCTATTATTGAGTTGTAAGATTTCCTTACTTATTCTTGAAATAAGTCTTTTATTAGACATATGCATTATAAATACTTAATTCCATTCTGTAGCTTGACTTTTCATTTTCTTAACATTGTATTTCAAGAGCAAAAGATGTTTTAGTTTGATGATGTCTAATATATTAGTTTTCTATTGCTGCTATAACAAATTACCACAAATGTAGTGTCTTAAAATGACACAAATTTATTATCTTATACTTCTGGATTCAGAAGCACAATGGGGTCAGGAGGGTTGTGTTCCTTCTGGAGACTGTAGGAGAGAATCCACTTTCTTGCCTTTTCCGATTTCTAGAGGCTGCCCGCACTCTTTGGTTCATGGCCCCACATTACTCGGACCTCTACTTCTGTCATCACATTGCCTTCTCTGACTCTGACCTTCCTGTCTCCCTCTTATAAGGACCCTTTCCTTCCTCTATGCCTCGTTTATGCCTGCTCATCCATCAGGTCTCTATCGCTTTCGGATTCCTCGCCTTTTACTATCAGAGCACTTATCACCTGAATTGCAATTCTGAATAGACTTATTTACATCCCCTCTACACTTTCTGGGTGTGGGTGTGGTGGGCACCATGTGTTGTGCCTTACATCCCCTAGAACACAGCATATTCATTTGTAAAATAAATAACAGTAAAGCTTCTGACACACAGTACAGGACTCTCCTCACAATGATTGACATTCATAGCAACTACATCCAACTGTGAAGAATGGATTGGATGAAGAAAGGATGGCAAAGAGTCAATTTTTCAGTTAGGCAAAATGCCAAAGAAGTATTGTTATACAAAGGGATATTCTAATATCAGGGTTTTGGTAAATGAATTTTAATATTTTTTATGAAAAATATAACTGTTTTCCATCAAACTGCTGTATAGGTCATCTAATTGATAAAATAATCTTATGACTAGAGATTCTGGTATACATTTTCAATTTTATAAGGGGAAAAGAGGAAAGGGAACATATTTAGCATATTCAATATGCTTGCTACTGAACATTTTACAAATGTTATCTCATTAAATCACCAAAACAACCCTGGGATATTGGAGTGAGGATGTTAATGCTCAAAGAAGAAATATAAGTTGCTCTTGACCATGCAGTTAAGTTAATGGAGAAGCCAGTGTTTAAACCTAGAGTGAATGTTACTCTAAAGTCTATGCCCTTTTCTACCTCCCTAAGAAAATAACCAAATTTTCTTACTTCTAAAGCTAATCTCATCTTCCTTTGATAATTCCCAAAGAATTTATGATCTTGTAATGACTCAGGGCATTACTGAATATCAGTTGCTATTTCACTTGAGAGGTGTTTTTTTGGGGTTTTTTTTTTTTTAGGAGGTACCGGGGATTGAACCCAGGACCTCATACATGCGAAGTGGGTACTCAACCACTGAGTTACACCCTCTCCACAATATGTTAGTTTTTTAATACAGGTTTCTCAGTTAATAGAATTTCCCAATCTATTTTTAGATTGTGTGGTATCCTGTTAATATTACAGATTTTGTTCTGGCAATTGTTGGGATGTGATGATGGCTCTCAGATGTTACTATAACCAGGGGGAATTCAGGAATGCCCCAAATAGCCCTGGCTGTGGTTATCTTACCCTACTAAGTTCCCAAAAGAGATACATGTAAAAGGAAACATAACTCAGGGAAAACAGGAGGTGACTTTATTGTTAACTATGCCTATTATCCTCTGTAGAAAACATGGCCTAGTGTGTGGGCCTTAACAGTGTTGGGAAATTCCTCTGCCTCATAGTCCTTCACTTTTAGTTCTTTGGTTTATTAATCCACTGAGGTTTAACAGCAAGTAAGTGTATCAGGGAAGTCCATTCCACACTGCATCTGATTGTCTTGCTGTCCATACTACTCTGAAACCATTGAGATGGGTATTTCAGCTGCAGAGAGAATGCCTTTTGATGTTGCTCCCCAAAGTTTCTGCAATTGGTTAAACAAGATATTAATTTATTCCCAAGGTCATATTATAGGTTAGGTTAAAATTTGCCCTAGTCTGTTTCCCACCTTAAATTATGCTCAGCTCCAACTTGCAGCCTATCTTAGCGGAGAAGCTTATACATTAAGCACACATGACAAAATTTGCCAAGTGCTGGAATGCCAAAAAATAGTAAAGAGTCACAAATTTGAATAAAATATAATTCCTTACCTCTTTTGACAAAAAGAAATTTAAGCCTCCAAGTAAAATCACTCTTCTATTGGGGAAATTAGTCTCAAGGAAATGACCTTTCATCTATTTTTCAATCAAAGATACTTGTCTACATGGGGTTTGAGTTCTCAGGTGAAGACTGGTTTATCTTCCAGTGAAACTGGTGTGATGTCTTATGGCGTCTCCACGGCTGGATTAATCCAACATTTAGTGTCTCATATGTGCTATTTTTCCCGAATCATAAAAGGTGAAACAAAACTGTCACCAACATTTATATTGTCAATGCTGGTTGGTAACCCAAGACATGAAGGGATAATTTAAGCTGTGTAAAGGAACTTTGAGAAAAACAGAGGAATTTAGGAAAAATAAGAAACTTGAGAATATATAGATTAGTACTATAAACATTTTTGGGGATTGAGAAAGCCAGGTAAAAGCACAAGGACATATTGGGGGCTAGTAAGATAAAAAAATTAGCCACTGTAGGAACTTTTTCCAGTAGACAAACAGATGCTGGGCAGAATCCAGCTGAGGAGAAATCAGAGGTTAGGTGGCTTAGAGAACAATTGTGTGTGTGTGTGTGTGTGTGTGTATTGCTTTTGGCTAAATTGTTTTGGTTAGACTACCAGAGTACCCTTACTTAAACTGCTTTAAACAATAAGAGAATTTATTATCTCACAGAACTACAGGGGTAAGCCCCAAGAGCAGTACAATCAGGAAATCAAGGACATTGTCAAGTACCCAGGTTTTCTCTCTGCTCTGCTGTCCTCAGTGTGGGCATCATCCTAAGGGTGATGCCCCTTGTGAGAGCAAGGTGGTTGCTGGTGGCAGCAGGTGATGCTTACTTCCTTACCTATGTGCAGCAGAAGAAAAGGAGGAAATCCTTTCCCCCAAGCAAAACAATATAATTTGTTCCTTTCATTTTGATTGGGCAGGGATCACATGCCTGTTCATTGGCCAAAAACCATCTCTGGGCTATGTGCTAACTGACACATTGGCTAATCTGTAATGTTCTTTGAAAGTAAATACGGGGTGGATATCTGAACAAAAATGGGGTTCTTTTGAGAAGGGGATCCTGGTATAACAATGAAGGACTGAGTAGCCCAAGTATCAAGCTGAAGAGTTCTCAAGCAGATGAAGGAGTGAAACGGAGTAACTGGGTATCCCATTCAGCGCCAAGGGGCACCCACTCAGAGACATGAGAACTAGATCATTTTCACCCTGTCACACTGTGGTCAGATGGAAGCAAAAGCATAAAGCCAGAGAATCTGAAGGTCAGACAAAGGTCAATAGAAAGTAAACCACAAAGCCAGAGGATTGTGGTTAGTCTGTGGTAAAAGACAACTTAGTGGGATTGGTTGGGTACTCAGGAGATAAAAAATCTTGAAGGTGTTGGATGCCTGCTTTTCTTTTTTGTATTTGAAATGGGGGCCAGGACTGAAAACGTCACCATCAGGATGGATTTGAGCAGTTTAATATGAATCAAAATCACCTTGAGAGCTTGTTAAATGACAAGTTGCTGGGCATCACCTCCAGGGTTCCTCATTCAGAAGAACTGAGGTGGGGTCTGAGAATGTACATTTCTAGCAGGGTCCCAAGTGCTGCTGGTGCTGCTCATCGGGGGACCTCACTAGATTAGAGGAAGGATCTGTCAAGAGCTGTTAAACCAGTGTTTTGCAATGTGTGGTACGAAGGCCACCTGCATGTGAATCACCAGTGGAGCTCGTTAAAGATGCTGGCTCTTCATGCCCCACTCCCGGAGGTTTGGATTCGTAAGCTTGGAAGGGTACTTACGAGTGTATTTTTAACAAGTTCCCCAGGTGACTCTTATGTCACTAAGGTCTGTGAACCACTCTGTTAACCTGTGTCAAGCTCTTTTCAGCGATCACACCCCTGTGTGTTCTGCGTAGTAGGCAGGCTGTACCAGCGGCCCATCCTTAACCTTGGCTGGTACCACTAGGGCATAGAGTTAAGGACTGGGGTTTTGGGAGCGTGACAGACAAGAGCTCAGGTTCTGTGCATGCCATTTTCTATTTGGGCAACCTTTGGCAAAGGGACTTAGCCATTTGGGGCTTCAAGTTCTTAATCTGTAAAATGGAGAAATGAGGCAAACATGACATAATACTCAATTAGCTTAATGTTGGATACTTAGTAAGCTCTCAATAAACAGTGGCTCTTTTATGATTCCCTCATATTCCCTATTCGCATTAGTTTTATATGCCAGTTTGCTGACTGACTGAATCAAAGGGAAAGTACCAAGTGAAAGAGTACCAGAAAAAAAGATTAAAAGGACTTTCGGACTCAAAAGGCAGAGAGAGAAAAACCCTGTTAGCTGCAAGTGAGACTTCTTTTGGGGGTTGTCTCCTGCCTATTTGATTATAACCCTGACCCTATTTATAATGTCACATATGTCCTCCTGTTACATCCTCTAGGGTTCCATCTGTGACGGGTGTTTGCACACACTTAAAGGAGGGATGTACATACTTTGCACATACTTAGAGGGGGCATGCTGAGGGTTTAGAGGAGGAATGGTCAGACAAAATGAGGAAAAATCTTCTGTGGCTCAAAACAGACCATGAAATCAAATAAAACCTGGAGATATTCAGAGTGGCTCCCAAATCTGACACCATTTTGTTGAGTAATTTTATTTTCTGACATCTGTCTGGTTGTACACAGGAGATGGTGTCTTAGTTTGCCACAGGGCTGCCAATGCAAAGTACTAGAAATGGATTGGCTTTTATAATGGGAAATTTATTAGGTAAAAACTTACAGTTCTGAGGCTGTGAAAGGTCCAAATCAAGGCACCATCAGAGGTGCTTTCTCACCAAAGTCAGCTACTGGTGATTCTAGAGTCCTGCCATGTGGCTATCAGGCAAGACGGCAGGCCTCTCTACTTTCTCCTTGAGCTCAGCTGTGAGTGCCTTGAGTCTTTCTCTCACATGGCCAGATCTAATATGGCAGCTTCCTTTCTCTATGTGTGTCTCTTTGAGCGTCTCCATTTATATTAGACCCAGGAAGCTGATGGAGACCCCAGCCTGGCTCACTCCTCACTGATACAATCCAATCAAAAGCCCTAAAGTGGGAGCAGATGTGGCTCAAGCATTTGAGTGCCTGCCTCCCATGTGGGAGGTTCCAGGTTCAGTTTCTG
>JAQZBX010031698.1:0-26206 GCA_029593785.1 Cabassous unicinctus
TACTGAAAGCTTCCTGCTGAGATAAGGAGCAAGGCAAGGATGTCCACTGTCATCACTGTTATTCAGTATATTACTAGAAGTTCTAGATAGAGTGATTAGGCTAGATAAAGAAATAAACAGAACCCAAATAGGAAAAGAAGAAGTAAAACTTCTATTTGCTGATGATATAATTCTATATCTAGAAAACCCTGAAAAATCCATAACAAAGCTAATAGAACTAATAGACAAATTCAACAAAATAGTGGGATATACAATTAATACCACAACAATCAGTAGCATTTCTATACACTGCTGATGAGCAATCTGAGGAGGAAATCAGAAAATAATTCTAGTTAAAATAGTGACTAAAAGAATAAAATGTTTAGGAATAAACTTAACCAAGGACATAAAGGTCCTGTATTCAAAAAGCTACAAAATATTGCTAAAAGAAATCAAAGACTTAAATAAATGGAAGGACAGCCCATGTTCATGGACTGGAAGACTAAATATTGCTAAATGTCAATTCTACCCAAACTGATTTACAAAGTCAACGCAATCCCAAAAAATCCCAACAATCTTTTTTGATGAAATGGAAAACCCAATTATAAATTTGTTTGTAAGGGTATGGGGTCCCAAATAGGCAAAAATGTTTTAAAAAAGAAGAATAAGGTTGGAGGACTCTCACTTCCTGACTTTAAAGAATTATTTAGCTACAGTGGTAAAAACAGCATGGTACTTGCATAAGAATAGATTTCCCAATGGAACCAAAAGGAGAACTCAGAAATAGACCCTAATGTCTACAGTCAAGTGACTTTTAATAAGGCTATCAAGCCCACCCAGCTGGACCAGAACAGGCTACTCAAAAAATGGTGCTGGGAGAACTGGATATCCATATCCAAAAGAAAGAAAGAGGACCCCTAACTCACATCTTATACAAAAATGAACTCAAAATCATCAAGGACCTAAATATAAAAGCTACAACCATCAAAATCCTAGGAGAATATGTAGGAAAACATCTTTAAGATATTGCAGGTAAATGGTAGTTTCTTAAACCTTACTCCTAAAGCATGAACATTGAAAGAAAATTAGATAAATTGTACCTCCTCAAAATTAAACACTTTCGTTCTTCAAAAGACTTTTTCAAGAAAGTAAAAAGGCAGCCTACTCAATGGAAGAAAATATTTGGAGATCACATATCCTATAGGAGTTAGATATCCATGTTATACAAAGAGATCATACGACTCAACAATAAAAAGACAAGCAACCCAATTTTAAAAAATTAGCAAAACACTTGAATAGACATTTCTTCAAAGAGGAAATACAAATGGCCAAAAATCACATGAAAAATGTCCAACAACACTAGCTATTAGGGAAATGCAGATCAAAACTACAATGAGATACCGTTTCACATTATAGAATGGCTATTATTAAACAGAAAACTATATGTGCTTGAAAGGATGTGGAGAAACAGGAACACTCATTCATTGTTGGTGAGAATGTAGAATGGTGCAAACTCTGTGGAAGACAGTTCGGCCGTACCTCAAGAAGCTGAATATAGAACTTTCATATGATCCAGCAATAGTATTACTTGGAATATATTCAGAAGAACTGAAAGCAAGTGTGGGAACTGACATTTGCACAGTGATGTGCATACCAGCATTATTCATAGGTGCTAAACTATGGAACCAGCCCAAGTGCCCATTAACTGAAGAATGGATAAACAAAATGTAGTATTTACAAACAATGGAATACTACTCAGCTGTAAGAAGAAATGAAATTGGGATGCATATGAAAACACGGATGAACCTAGATGATATTATGTTGAGTGAAATAAGCCAGATACAAAGGACAAATATTGTATGGTCTCAGTAATATTAACTAAATATGTTAAGTAAAGTCATGGAGGTAAACCTAGTAGCAGTTACTAGGAAATAGAATGTGGGCTGTGAACATAGTAATTTTGGTAGTGGACGAAGATTGTGGTCAATAATACAAATATAAGAATGCTCTTCATTTACAAAGTGCTAAGAATATAGTGATACACAGGAAAATTACAACCAATGTAATTTGTGGATGATAGCAATATTGCAATATTTTTCAGCAATGGCAAGAAGATATTATATTAATTCTAAGGGAAAACAAAAGGAGCATATAAGGAGGTATGGGATTTTTCCTTTTGGAGTAATGAAAACATTCTAAAATTGACTGAGGTGATGAGGCACAAATCTGTGATGAAAATGAGAGCCACTGGGTGTACATGTTGAATAGACTGTACAAAGCATGGGACTGTATAGAACAGGGAATCCAATGGTGGAAGATGGATTGTGGTTAACAGGACAAGTATGAGAACATCCTCTCATGAACAATAACAACTATATAATACTAATATAGAATGTCAATAATTGGATGGGGTGAGGGAAAAATATACCAAATGAAAGATATGCGGTATAGCTAGTAGTAACATTTTGACGACACCATTTCAAAGTTTGTAACAAATGTTTCACAACTATGTAAAGTGTTGGTGGTGGGGTGATATATGGCAGCCTTGTATGATGATACACATGTTTGTTTTGTAAATTCACATTTATTATTAAACTTAGCAATACGTTTCCAGACATATGTAGAATTTTTGGAATCTTTTATGCAACTATTAGCACGAAATGTGAATCATGTAATTTTACTACATGATGTATTACAAATGTATTTTTGCTTACCCCTTTAAAATAACAGGATAGCAAACTAAAAAATGAAATCCATCTTGTAACCCTTGGCCAATCTGATGTAATTATGAATTCCAAAAATATAATTAAATCATGCTTGTAAACTGATCTGTTAATCTGGGCATGATTAGGTTATGATTAGGGTGTTGAGCCCCACCCCTTGGTGGGTGGGGAATCAAATATAAAAGGCATTTGCAGAACAATTTTGAGAAGCCATTTTTGAGAAGCAGTGTTGATGTTGGAAAGAAGGCCCCAGGAGAAGAGAAGCGAGCCATTCGCCTGATAGTCTACAGCTGACCTTGTGAAGGAACCAAAGGAGCTAAGCCCGGAGAGAAATGCAGCTCCGGGAAGAGAGGAACCCAAGAAGCCTGAACCCTGGCAAACGTCGGCAGCTGTCCTGCTCCAACATGTGGCAATGAACTTTGGTGAGAAGAAACTTAACACTTTATGACGGGTATCTGTGGACTTCTACCCCAAATAAATACCCTTTGTAAAGACCAACCCATTTTTAGTATTTTACATTAACACCCCTTTGGCTGACTAATACACATCTCATTCAGTGAACTGTTCCTTAAAGAATTATGAGGATGAAAACTGTGTGGCTCAGGTTGGCTCTTTAATGTAGACTACCATAAACTTTCTAATTGATAATTAATTCAGGCAAGAGAGTAAGGAGCCAGTTATGGAGCTATGAAAAATAACATCATATAGGTATTTAAAAAACAGCAACAATGCCTAAATCACATTATACATACATAGAACTTCTATTCTATTCTATTATTAAAATTTCATTTTCATCTTTTTTCTGAGCTTGGTGCTGCCAAGCTGGTAAAAACAGAAAATGTAATTTCCATTTTCCTGGAAAGGTATAATCTTCAGGGGATGCTGCTCAATCTTCTTCTTGTAGTTATCACCTTTGCTTGGCTTTCTCAACTGAAGACTGGCAAACCAAGAACCTGAAGGTATATCTGGATTTACCAAAGATAAACATTGGAATTAAATATTGTTTCATTTATACCCACATATGTAGAATAGCTGAACCCCCAATGTAATGACTGGAACATATGCAGTCATGCTTTGACATTTTCCAGGTGGTTTTCTGGCCCAGCCTCAGGAAGTAGGGTTTTGTTTAAATTTGGCTTATGTCAGAAAGATGAAGCTCCAATTTAAAACAAACAACCTAAAAGAGCTTAAATACTATAGTCACCTACAATTTCATTGTCAGTTATGAGAAAAGCCAGTTCCTTTGCTTTGAAGTGAGACAAATTATCAATTATTTACATAAGAAGCCTAGGAAGAAAAAAGGAAGATGCTAAGAATAGGGTTTTATTAAAAGAATCAAACATAAATCATCTGAACAATTATTCAAATTACAGACATTTTTATTGCCACTAAGAGCAAGTTGTAAGTGACAGCAAGTAAAATGTTCAAATAAAAAGAATAAAAACTGAAATGTGGCTTTGTTTATTTTTTAAAAATGGGAAAGAAGAAAGCATATGTGTGTTAAAGCACTGTCAATTGGCAAAGAAATTGTTTTTTTCACATTCATTCACTTTTGTTCATGATTTTGTATTTATCAAAAGCCAGTATATTATTCAAAAATGAACTCTAGCAGCCTTTCCTGCCTGGCCTTTGTTAACTTCCTGAATGAAACATGTTTATTTTAACTCTGGGAATTAATTAATTGCTTTCTGTGCCACCTATAGCGTAGAGGTCCACTTTACAGAAAATCATCTCACTGATAAATGACTAGGCAGCTGTAATTTTGTCCATGGGAAAGATTTCTGTCTATAACCCTTTTAGCTAGTGGAATGTTTGCATTTCTAAGAACAAGATTCCATTTCTTTCTTATAAATCATGGAACTCATATGTCATACCCTGTCAGTGAGTGCAGAGTATGCTGCTGTTACATATATTTGTGAAGCTAATAACAAGTGATAGTACCTTTCCTTGAGAGTCACAAATATTAATACTTTCACCAATTATAGCTTGTAACGAAGAGAAAATTACACTTCTGCACCTTGAGACCAGAACTTCTTTATTAGCGCTACAGTTCCTTCAGGATGAGCTAAAATAGATTTTCCTCTAATGAATTATATAGGCCAATTCTTCAACATTTGAAGCCTTCTGGGAACTATATCATATATATATATACGTACACACACACACTCAATTCTCAGCAAGAACTCAGGGCTGTAAAGATGTTGAAATCACTCAGAAAATTGATTGTGGTTTTGTGTTTTTTTTTTTTTAAAAAAAACAAAAACATCACTTCCCATGTTGGTGAAATTTAAACTCTCATTAATGAAATATGTTCCAAAGTATATTCTGCTTCTTAGAATTCTAACTGGCATTAACATAGAAAATTAAAGACTAAGATAGTTTTTGCTGCTGTTCTACTTCTGTGGTCTAACTCTTATACCTGTTGGGTAAAAGCAAATTATAAATTGAAGTTACTTTAAAATAGCATATTATTCATGTATTAAATTGCCTGTATCTGAGAGAGGTTTTGAAGTAGATTTGTTAGTTGAATCTCTTTTGATTGTGAAAAATACAAAACCTTCCTGACCACCATTAAACAATAAATATATGGAAGAATATTACTGACTCTAATATTAGTCATTAATTCAATTAAGTCACTGAACAAACAACCACAGTGCTTTATACAATTTCTGCTTTGCTCTACATAGCAGTTTCATTTCTCTTTTTTTGCCAACTAATTTTTTTTAGTAACTTGATCCATAAGGCAGACTATGTATACCCCCAAATTGTGGTGTTTACATGTTAAAGCTATAAAGTTCCAACCACACAACACAAAAACAAACCTAAAAGTATAAAACCTGAATGTAAGTCCATGGATCTCTTCACATTTATAGTAGATAAGCTCTGATTGGCTCAAATTGTGTCAATTGTCCACTTTTATTAAGTTAACTGTAGTTGAGGACAAGGTCATAGAATGAAATGTTTCTCTTAGTGTTTCAGACCTTTGAATAAGAGCCATGTTCTAAGGAATTAAGTGCTGTGTAAATTAGGTAGATATTCTAGGTTTGTAGAACTGCATTGTTTTCCATGATTTTGGCATTTTACAATGGCAAATTATATTATTTAGTATAACACATGACCAAATAAAGTATATTTAAATAAGCTGCATTTTAATAGTTCTATACAGCAAGCTTTTGTTGATAAAAAATCTTCTGTTTTCCAAGAGTTCATTTTAATTAGGAAGACTTCATTTGGTGAATTCCTCTAAAGGCAAAGAGATAGCTGGACCACTTTCAGGTTTTATGAATGTTGGAATACAGATGAGGTTTGGGTATGCCATTAAAGAAAAATAGAAAGTAGTGTCTCTTTCTCATCTCAAATTCTAGTTATTGCCATATTTAGAAAAATACATTGAGTCCACATTGAAGCATGGAGTTTGCTTGCAAAGTCTATAATGTGTATGGTAGGTTCTGCCCTGCATAGGTCACATGGGTACGCATATCCAAGTAAGTTTTATGTACTCATATGTACCCCAAACTAATATATATTTGGATATGTTATATTTTATAGACCTTTCAAAGGACTCATTTTCCAAGATTCCATGATTTCATCCATTTTGGCTTGGTACCCTTCTATATAAAAATAGCATAACCCTTAATTACCAGAGTATTACTCCAATCTGGGATAGATCACAAGAAATCTTAATTTGAGACACATGCTGCAAAAAAGTTTATAATTTTATTTTCTTATCCTAGACTCTGAACAATTATCTTTCTGTCTTCTTGTAGTTATGCTGATGTCATGAAACTGGATTCTGGCCAGATGTAATGTGGTCAGAAATGATGTACATCAATCTAAGCTTGGTTATGAAACAATTTTCAGGATCCTCCACAACTCTCTCTTTGCACACTGGCTGAATGAATGCAGAAGACTTAGAAGAAAACACTTAAAGGTCTTAAGGTGGAGCTTCATGAAGGAAGGAGCCTGCATGCCTCGGTTGCTACTGAAGATACCTGGCTAATATAGTTATCCAACTATCATCAATGTGTTACCTAAATGAGAAATAAAGATTTATTGCACTGAGTCCCTAATATTTTTTGATAGTTTATATGCAAGCTAAAACTCATGCCCCTGATTCATATGATAGTGTACTTGTTTTTCTTATGTACACTCTAGGTAAGCAACCACATCTTGTAGTTCTTCAATATTTTAGGAAGTTCACTGTTCACTTTACTGCTTGTAATTTCAAGCTTGCTAGCAAGTCATTCATGAAAAGTTATTTAAAAACAAAAAAGATTGTGACATCAAGTTTTAAGTTGCTTTCTTATGTATAGCCTGGCATGCCTTCACCATTGTAGAATAAACATATGCTAAGGGAAAGAAGTATATTGTCAGGGGAACAGAACTTTTAGAAGTCTATTTCTACTTCTACCTTCTAGGGCCTAAGGCAAGCAATTTTAAATATCTGGGTTTCAATTTCCTCATATGTAACATGAAAGAGTTAGAGCAGACCCCAAGGTCCCATCCAATTCCAAGATTTAATGATCTAGGAATAGTCAGGACATGATGAGGCTGGGGGTGGTGGTGAAGAAATAATGGTAAGAAGAAGGATATAAAGAGTATGGGTTAAAAAAAAAGTGTAGAAGTAAAATTATGGCATAGATTAAAGAAATAAAACAAAACAATAGAATAATACCACTAACTATAGTGACACATGTTTTATGTACAGACTTTATATAGACAGTCAAATAGAACTGATTTTAATGCTGGATCCGCTATGTGAACTTGAATATGTATCTAAATCGTTCTGTATTTCAGTTTCCTAGTTCATAAATGGAGATCATGATCATACCTTTTACGTAAGGTTAGTGTGAGAATTAATTGAATGAATGTCTGTAAAACACATGGAATGGTATGAAATACATAATCATGTAATCCAAATTAGGAACCAATTATTAAAATATTTATTATTCAAACCCTTGAATTCCCAAGTCAAATTACATTTTAGATCCCTCTCTGAGCTATCAATTCCCCATTAACTTAAAGTGTGAACTTGCCAAGTCACTTTATGCCTCAGGGTCTCAATTTCCTAATTCATGAATAAACAAACAAACAACGACAACAAAATACTAGTCACACTAAAATCTCAAAATCTCTTAAAATACAAACACTGTATTAAATGAATTTTGTCTGTATTGGTGAAAACATATAGAATGGTCCCCCAAAAAGCATACTGGAGAAACACTAGAAAATCACTTCCATAAATTTTCCTTTTAATGAAATTGCAAGCATCTGAGGACAAAGGCATATAAAATAATTTTGAAAAGTCAAAACTTTTCTTAATTTTCCAATATATTCTTGAATGGTTTTAAAGTCTGAATTAAAGAAATAAAGAACAATTGGCTTAAGCAGTGATTACAAGAAAAATATGTTGTGAATATTAAAAATTAACTGAAATTTCACAAATTTCTTATCCTTTATACTATTAACAAAGTAGCACTGAGACAAAAATCATTGTATTAACATAAGCATAAATAAAGCATATAATCTTAAAATTTAACTCAATTTATGTATTAGCAATTTTCATGCACATAAAACAAAAGGAATGGAATGACTGTCAAGAGATAGTTAGATTAATACAAATAATTTAAGGAAAATGATGTGTTTTTTTATATTATGCTCAGATTCTTTAAGAGCTGTTTTGAATGAATCACCATTTCTCCCTTTAGATTATTCTCTATGAATTAATACTATTAAGGATTAGCTTGATTAATGAGTAATTGTTGGGTTCTTTTTTGGGGGGGGTTGTAAATATTTAAAATCAAATATGAGCCACTGAATCAATGTTTTAAAATCTATTATTTGAGGATTACAGAAGACATTTGCATTAGAATTTACAGTTTTAAAATAGTATAATACGCGAATTAATCATTAGTGATAGTACCAAAGAAAAACACAATGAAATGCTGAAAGTCACTAGAATTCAGAGAATCAGCATCATTAGGGTAAGTGATTTGGGAATTACTATAAAGGCCACGGGATTAATCACTAAGCTAAATCATATCAAGTAACCACAAAGGGACAGAAATAACTTGGAATTTTAATATGTTGTTTACTCTCAAAATATTATGTAGGAAATTGTCCAGTTCTTAACTGTCTACTAAATATAACTGATGAGATTTTTAAAATTCTGTTTTACATTTTATGTTATATTTACTTTTGAAATATCTCAAAAGGAGTTGATTAACATAAGGATTAAAATGTCAAAGACCATGAAAAATAGATAAGGTGATCAAAAGGAGCCTATTGAGTATTTTCCCTGTATAATTATGACAGTCTTATTTTCTGCATAATACTCAGGCACTGAAACATGATTGTCTTGTATATCAGACTTCTTCAGGGCTATTATATACAGTGCTGAATCAATGAGCAATGGTTGGAGCAGCTAAGTTCAAACCACAAAACTGGTATTGAAAATTAAAGTGTAAATAAGTTCAGTACATAAAACTGTCAGGAGAGTACAATAACCTAAAAACTAAGGTGAGCTGGTCCTTCAAGATGTTCAGTGTAATACAGTCCACTATGTTGCTCCCCCACAGAATCTTTGAACAACTAACAAAAACTGGCACAGCCATGTTCTTCAAAACTCCAGAAAACAGTTAAAAGTTTACACTAAGTACATGAGTGCTGAGTCAAGAAAACACAGCTTTAAAAGCAGTAGAAAATGCCCCTGGTATCCTTTTTGTCCCCTCCCCAAACCCCTAAGCAGCCTGCACTCCCATTTGGGGGTCTCTGGCCCTGTTTCCCAGGGAGCCAAGTAACACCTAAACACATACTGCAGTGCTTGTATATTGGTGATAATCTATCACATAACTACCTGAAAGACTGAACCAGGAAAACCAGCTCTGGTTCACTCTCTAAGAACTTGCTTTCCAGGCAGAAGCAGCTTGCTGATAGCTGAAGCAGTGTAAGCAACAAATAAATCAAAGCAGCCTGGGGCAAAGGATTTCCAGCTTTAGAAGATACAATAGAGTTCCTAGAATGGGGAATGTCTATATCATAGGGATTAAAGGGGATACTGAGATTGTTGTAAACAGGGAATACCTTAGGCCACAAGACCAGGATGAAACACAGGCTCAGAAAAGATGGAGAGGACCCAGTATTTCACCGTAATTTCAGGCTGATCTTCTCAAATTTTGGAGAAGGTTAAATTTTGAGTGAGCACAAGCCAAGGCAGAACCAATTTTCAAAGATTTTTAAAGGTGTTTTGGAGTTGTTTGTTTTTGGCCATCAAGGAATTCTATCATATCACCAGTTGGAAACATACTTAAGAAAGAGACAGATAAGGAACTAAAACCAAGAGTTAGCACATTAAAATGTTAAAGTGTAGCATGCGCAACAAAATATTACAAGACCAAAAAAAAAAAAAAAAAAAAAAAAAAAAAAAAAAAAAAAAAAAAAAAAAAAAAAAAAAAAAAAAAAAAAAAAAGGAAATAAGATGAAAATTCAGAAGCCCATAACAAAGAAGACCAGATTTTGAACATATATGACAAAGATTTAGAAAAATAAAAGGTCTCAATATGCTCAAGGATATCAAGGAAGACACAGAGAAAGAACTAAAATATATAAGGAAAATGATGTATAGACAATACACATATCTCAATAAAAATATAGAATTTTTTAAAAGGAACTAAACAAATACTGGAGTGAAGCCCACAAACACTGAAATGAAAAATTCTCTAGAGGGTTTCAGCAACAGTTTGGAGCTGGCAGAAAAAGAATCACTAAACTAAAACACAAGGCAATTGAATTGTTTCAAGCTCAGTAGCATAAGGTTAAAAGAATGAAAAGAAGTGAACAGAGCATAAGAGTCTTGTGGGGCACTTCAAGCATGCCAATATAGGCATTATGAGGGTCCCAGAAGAAGAAAGAGAGAAAATGGCAGAGTGAACATTGAAAGAAATAATGACAGAAAACTACACGATTTACCATAGACATGAATATACACACTCAAGAATCCCAATGAAACCCAAACAGGATAAATTCTAAGGGAACCACACCCAGACATATAGTAGAGAAACTATTGGATGCTAAGGATAAGGAGAGAGTTCTGAAAGCAGCAAACAAACAAACAAAACAATGCTTTATGTACAAGGGAGCACCAATAAAACTAAGTGCTAATTTATCGCCAGAAACATGGACTAAGAAACCAGTGGGACAAATATTTAAAATGCTGAAAAAAAATAATTGCCAACCAAGAATTTTATATCCAGATTACTCTCTTTCACAAATGAGGGAAAGATAGAAACATTCTCTAGTAAAGAAAAGCTGAAGGACTATATCTCCACGAAGCTTCCCTGTCCTACAAGCAATTCTAAACAAAGTTCTGAACACTGAAAGAAAGGATACCAGACAGTGGATCAAAGAGGCATAAAGAAATAAATACCTCTGGAAATGCTAACCATATGGGAAATTAGAAATATCAGTACAATTGTATTTCTCACAGTTTTTAAAATGCAATTGCATGAAAAGCAATGACAAATCTATGGTTTTGGACATAAAAATGTATAAAGATATAGTTTGTAACAAGTATAACAAAAGTTGGGGTTTGGAAGGGTATATGAAAAATGTTTGTGCATGCTATTGAAACAAGATCAAATGTGAGTGCTACAGATTTACTACATTAAATTTAAGGCTCATCTGAAAAATATATACAGAAGGAAATAAGAAGGGCATCCAAATGGCTCTCTACAAAATATCAAATAAATATGAATGTAAGCATTAGTGTAAGAATTTTGGGACAAAAAAAATGATAAGAGTTATAAAGACCAAATAGCAAAATGATAGAAGAAAGTTTACATTAGGAGTAGTTTTTTTAATGTAAATGGGTTAAACTATCTAGTTACAGGCAGAGATTGGCAGAACGGTACACTATCATAACCCAAATATGTGCTGTTTACAAGAGACTCAACTTAAATTCAAAGATACAAGTAGGATAAAAATGAAAGGTTGGAAAAAAGTATACCATGCAAATAGTAACCAAACGTGAGCTGGGATATCTCTACTAATATCACATAAAATAAACTTTAAAACAAAAACCATTATGAAAAATAAAGAAGGTAAGTATACATTAATAAGAGATCAATTTAACAAGAAGACAATTATAAATATATATGTACCTAATGGCCAAAACCCAAATTACATGAAGCAAGTATTAAAGGGAGAAATAAATGGTTTTACATTAATAGCAGGAGACTTTAATATACTTTCAATACTTTTATTCATTGACAGAACATCTATCATAAATAAGGAAATACAAGATTTTAATGATAATCTAAACCAACTAGGTATATAGAGCACTTCACCCAAAGGCAGCACAATACACATTCTTCTCTAATACACATAGGTCATTCTCCAGGATAGATTATATGTTAGATTGCAAAACAAGTCTTAATAAACTCAAAGATATTGAAACCATACAATATATCTACTCTGACCACAATGAAATGATGCTATAAATCAATAATGGATGGAAACCTAGAAATAAAAAAATACATAGAAATTAAACAACACAGTCTTAAGCAATCAATGGGATAAAGAAGAAATAACAAAGGAAAATTAGGAAATATTCTGAGGGAAATGAAAACGAAAACATATTATAGCAAAACTTATGGGATGGATGCAGCAAAGGAAATGCTGAGAAGCAAATTTGTAGCTCTAAATGTTTACATTAAAAAGCAGCAGGGTACAAGATCAACTTGCATAAATCAGTAGTGTTTTTATACACTAGCAATGAACAAATTGAAGATGAAATCAAGAAAAAGAATTCCATTTTCAATAACAAATAAAAGTATCAAATACATAAGAATAAATTCAACCAAGGGTGTATAGGATGTGTGCACATAAAACTACAAAACATTGCTGAAAGAAATCAAGGAAGACCTAAACAAATGGAAGACCATTCCATGTTCATGGTTTTGAAGAAAAAATATGGTAAGATGTCAGTTCTACCCAAAGCAACTTACAGATTTAATGCAACCCAATTCAAAATTTAACAACTGTCTTTGCAGAAATGGAAAAGCCAACATCAAATTTATTTAGAAGGTTAGGGGCCCCAAATATTCAAAGCCAACTTGAAAACAAAAATGAAGTTGGAGTACTCATATTTCCCAATTTTAAAACTTATTACAAAACTACATTAACTGTACAGAGTTTCCTTCTGAGATGATGGAAAAGTTTGGTACTGGATGGTTGTGATGGTAGCACTACATTGTCACTATAACTAACAGAACTAAATTATATATTTAAATGCAGTTAAAAAAGGAAATTTTAGATTATATGTATATATATATACATAAAATATATTACTAGAATAATGTAAATGAAAACAACAATATAGGACTCTACCACACAAACATGGGACCCTAATGTAAATTATGGGGTATAGTTAATAGTACAATTAAAATAATATTCTTTCATTAATTGTAACAAATGTAACACACTAAAGGAATAGGGATTGTATATGGGAATTCTGCCTTTTCTGCATGGTTTTTCTGTAACTCTACAACCTCTCTAATTAAAAAAAATTAAAACCATCATTGTACTGTCAAAAGGTCAAACACATGGACATATGGAATCAGCATCATAGTTTGGTAATAAACTCTCAAATGTATGGGCAATTGACTTTTGACAAGGATGCCAAGTCCACTCAATGGGAAAAAAATAGTCTTTTCAATAAATGGTGCTGGGAAAACTGGCTACGCATATTCAAAAGAATAAATGTTGTGGCAGTTTGGTATTGTTTATGAATTCTAAAAATAGATATTGAATTGTGTTTGTAAATTGGTCTGTTCCTCTGGGCGTTTTAAATTGAATTAGATTCAGATGTTTTACTTTTACTTTATTAAATCAAGATTTGGGCTTTTGTTTGACTACATCATTAGGGCAACTCGGTTTGAGTCCCTGCCCCCCCACTTTTGTAGGCTACATAAACAGATGCTCAATCAAAGACAGGGAAGTAAATACATAGAGAAGGAGAACACAGAGTTTAGTTTTGGATGCTGGAGCTCCAGAGAGAGATCCAAGCCATTTGCTTGCTAGTTTGCTGCTGAAGAGACAAGAGCCCTGAACAGCTGAGAAAGCTCAGAAAGAAATGAGCCCCAGGGAGAAAAACGAACCTTATGTCAGCCTACAGCTGAGATGAGAAGAAGCTGGGACCATGGTGCTTAGGAGGAAGAGGAAGGCGGAACTTTCACAGACACCAGCAGCCATCTTGCTCCAACAGGTGGCAACACACTTTGGTGAAGAAAGTAAATTACTCTTTATGGCCTTGTGACTGTAAGCTTCTACTCCAAATAAATGCCCATTATAAAACCCAACAGATTTCTGGTGCTTTGCATCAGTGCCCTTTGGCTGACTAATACAAATGTGGACCCCTATCTTTTACCATAAATAAAAATTAACTGAAAATAGATCAGAGACCTAAATATAAGAGACAAAACTCTAAATCTCCTAGAAGAAAAAATAAGGAAATATCTTCAGGATCTTGTGTTAGGTAATGCTTCCTTAGACTTTACACAAAAAGCATGAACAACTAATGAAAAAATCAGATAAATTAGATTTCATAAAAATTTAAAACTTTTTTTCATCAAAGGACTTTATTATGAAAGTAAAAATACAAACTAGAGAATGGGAGAAAATATTTGGAAACCAAACCTTATCTGATAAAGTTTAATATCAAGACTATATAAAGGTGCCATATAACTCAACAACAAAAGACCATTAACCCAATAAAAAAAGCAAAAAGTGTGAAGAGACGTTTCTCCAAAGGAGATATATAAATGGCCAAAAAGTACATGAAAAGATAATCAACATCATTAGCAATTAATAGTAGTAAAAGGCCACTATTGCAAAAAGTAGAAAATAACAAATGGAGAGGATGTGAAGAAATAGGAACACCAGTTCATTTTTGGTAGGAATGTAAATTAGTGCATCTGCTGTGGCAAAATAGTTTGGCAATTTCTCTGAAAATTAAGTATAGAATTATCGTATGAGCTGGCAATCCCACTTGTAAGAATTGAAAGCAGGGACTTAAACAGGTACTTGCCCACCAATGTTCATAGTGACATTTATTCACAATTACCAAAAGAAGGAAGCAACCCAAATGTCCATCAACAAATGAAGGATAAATAAAATGTGATACATATATAAAATGGTACAGTATTCAACCATAAAAAGGAATGCAGTTCTGATACATGTGTCATACAAACTTTCAAGACATCATATTTAGTGAAATATGCCATATACAAAAGGATATGATATACCATAATTAGCATAAGCAAATTCATGGACCAGAAACTAGAATATAGGTTACCAGGGTCTGAGGTAGGGGTAGGAAATGGGACACTAATGCTTAATCAGTTCAGAGTTTCTATATTAGGTAATGAAAAATGTTGGTAATGAGTGGTGATGGTAGCACAACCTTGTGTATGTAATTAACACTAATGAAATATATTTGAATATGGTTAAAAGGGAAAATTTTAGGTTGTATATTTGTTATTATAATACATTTTTTAAAAATTATAGGACTGTATAACATAAACAATGAATGCAAATGTAAACTATGGACTATAGTATATAACATAATTATAATCATATTCTTTCATCAATTATAAAAAAGCTACTACACTAATGAAAATTAACAGACAAAAGTATGTATGTGGGATGGTGGTATATGGGAACTCTGTATTTACTGCATGATTTTTCTATAAATATACAACTTCTCTAATTAAACAAACAAATAGAAACTAAGGTGAGCCTGCCTCATCTTGTATATTTATATCATATGTCTATAGGAGTGACAGGATCATATCTATATATTTAGATTTATTTTGGAAAATCATCAGCCTAGATCTAGATGTGAAGTGGCACAAAGTTTTTCAATAATATGAAAGAAAATATTCTCTGGCAGCTTGTAAATTATCTGAACAAATCGAAGAAAGATGAATATTTATGTCCATGGAACAATTATAATAACATCCAACTGTTCAAAGCTCATTTCTTTAATGCTCCCAAATTTTTGTAGGGATTTTGTGTTTTGTCCCAAAACAAATATTTTATATACTTCTCATTATTGCTAAAGCTTTCTTGTGTCTAATGCTACTTCAATAATTTCATGAAAACAAGATAATCTAAAAAATTCATGACATTTTATAAATGAGAACATTTTAATGCCCTGACTAATCAAAGTTGTATGTATTCCAGGAAATGCTTGGATTCCAATACGAATTTATAATATATAGTTTTGTGTGTGTCTGTGTTTAAATCTTTCATTAATTAAAAAAAAAAGTTAACAATACTTAGATTACATAAATGTTACATTAAAAATGTAGGGGATTCCCATATGCTCCACTCCCTACCACTTCCACACTTTCCCACATTAACAACATCCTACATTAGTGTGGTATATTTGTTACAATTGATGAACACATATTAGAGCATTGCCACTAGTGTGGATTATAGTTTACATTATAGTTTAAACTCTGTCCTGCATAATTTTGTAAGTTATGACAAGATATATAATGGCCTGTATCTGTCATTTCAACATCATTCAGGACAATTCCAATGTCCTGAAAATGCTCCATATTACACCTTTTTTCCCTCTTCCTCCCCTGAGAACCCCTGGAGGAGGCCACTGCCTCCTCATCAATGAAAAAAGTTCTTCCATTGCTAGAATAACAATAAGTCTAGAGTAGAATGGCAGTAAGTCTACTCTAGTCTATCGTTCGTTCCCCAATCCTGTGGATTCTGGGAGGTGATGCCCACTCTGCCTTTAATTGAGAAGGGGCTTAGATCACATGGGGCAGATGGATGGAACTATCTTGCTTGCAGTTGCAGACTCTCTCTGTTCCTTGGAATGGTCGTTGTCCATCATCATTTCCTTGTTAGTTGTTCTAGATGAATCCAATGAACTGGAGAATAGGTGTTGCAGCTCTGTTGAGATTCAGGGCCTGCCTGGCACATGGAAAGATTTAAGTCTCTTGGACATAAACCTATCAACTCTATTACTAACTATAGGTTCAAATAGAAGGGGCAGAAGAGCCATGTGTAGGGAACCATGACTGAATCCAACTGGGCACACTGGGGAGCAAAATTTCCAAAGTAGGGCCCACTGGGGGCACCAAACTCCTGAGCTATGTACAGAGTTTTATGATGAAATATTAATTCTGTTCTTAATGCTTATCTGTTTTCTACTACTTTCAATATTTACCTTTCAGTAATATATTTTGAGGAAAAAGAGTGTTTCTCCTTCATACAACTGAGTCATTCACCCAGTGTTCCACTAGATACAACTCCTAACTCATGTACTACTGTCTACCATGCTTTAATTTCCTGGTGGTCCATCTCATTGCTTGGAATGATACCCTCTGCTTTTTTTTTTAAATAGCCACTGTGTTAGTTTCCTAGGCTGCTGTAATAAACTACCACAAACTTGGTGGCTTAAAACAACAGCTATTGATCCTCTCAAAATTCTGGAGGCCAGAAGCTAGAAATCAAGATCTAACAGGGCCAAACTCTCTCTGTTGGTCTAGGGAAGAATCCTTCCTTGCCTCTTCCGGGTCCTAGTGGCTATTTGTAATCCTTGGCATTCTTAAATTTGTAGCTGCACCTCTCTAATCTCTGCTTCTCTCTTCACATGGCTTTTTTCTCCATTTCTCCTCTACGACCTCCCGTCTTCTTATGAGGGCACACTCAACTCTGGATAATTTCATCTCAAGATCTGTAACTAATTTCATTTACAAAGGACCTTATTTCGAAATGAGGTCACATTCTGAGTTTCTGGGTGGATTGGAAATAGAAAGGTACACTATTGAGCCCATTACTGATGCAACTATCCCTTTAGTGCCTCATTATTTCCCAAGGCTCTGTGTTAAGAGATTTGATTGAAGAATTAAAGTAATCCAAAGAAATGATAATGTAGGATTCATAGAAAATCTTCTTCTAACATGGCAGTGCCAGTATTACAAAGGAAAGATGTCCTCACTAATCCGTTGTGGTCCCAAACTTGTCCTCCATCCTCAAACCTGAACTTTTTTCCAAGCAGATAGCATGCAAACTGCCAATTTGAAAAATGCAGGCAAGACAGACAGCAATTTGCCTCATTTCTTCAGAGAGATGATCCTAACTTTTAGATTGTATTGTCCTCTCTTCCTCCCAAGTACTTTCATTTGAGTGGAAGAATCTTGACATCTCCAACACTACATTTCTTAAAGTCTGAATTATTTGGTTTAGAATGTCAAAGGTGGGAGAGTTGAGAAAGAAAGTGTGTCAGCAGAGTATTCAGGCATCACCTTTGGTTTGGGGGCTTCAAATCCAATGGAGTTATCCAGATTGGGCTTGGTCTCTGCAAGCCTAATTACTTCTTATGTCTCCCGGGCCATGTACAGATATGTTTCTCTTACTTCTGGATCACTCAGCAGTTGGTGTAGAGAGATTCACTCATTAAACAAATATTCATTATATGCTCACTTGGGTCCATATTTTTATATATCTTTTATATTTTAGAAACTAGGAAATTTGGATATAGCAAAGAACAAAATCAGAAATAGCCCAGCCCTTTTGAAGTTTGCATGTTTTTAGGGCAAGAGAGCAAACAAACAAATAAGAAAAAAAAATAGTATGACAGAGGTAATATGTAATGAGTAAAAAATTAAATAGAGAAGGAAGCTAAGAAGTGTTGGGGAAAGGCTATGTTTCTAAACAGGTGTCTGGGAAACCCATCAAAGAATGTAACATTTAAGGGTAGTGAAAAAGGGTTAGAGATTAAGTGGTTTGGATCTGTGGACCCAATAAATTGTCAAGTGTAAAGGCCTGCAGAGGAATTTTTATGCTTAAAGTGAGGAAAGGAGGCAGCTGTAGTTAGATCAGAGAATGAAAACATAAGAATTTAATCCCAGACAGTGGAGAGACTTGTTAGATAAGTACATGATTCGTCTTTTATCACGTGTGAAATGGAAAGCACTGCAGAATCTTCTGCAGATAAGTAACATGATCTAACCTGAGGTTTAACAGAACCATGCTGATGGCAGCGCTTGGGGAAAAAAGTTGAAGAGGAGCAATGATGGAAAAGAAGAGCATATAGGATTAATCCAGGAGATTAGTTAAATAACCAGAAGTTCACTACAATAATCAAAAGCTGTTGCAATAACCAGAAGGCTGTAGGGAAAATAAGGCTGGAGATGATGGTGCCTGGACAGGATGTTAATAGTGGAGAAGGCAAGCAGATTCAGGATTTTTTTTCGAAAATAGAGTCCACAGGATTTCTTGGCAGATGGCACATGCAGAACAAGGGAAAGAGAAGGAAAAAAGAATGACAGAAAATTTACTTTTTGTTTGTTTGTCTGCTCTGGCTAACAAATTAGAAGATGTAGTTGCTGCTCACTGAGATGGGGACACTGTGGGCGAAGCAGGTTGGGGGATTATGAATCAGAAGTTGAATACTGGACACAGAGTCTGCTTAAAGAGCCATTTCCCAAAGTATATCCTGAGGGTTACTAAGTCCTTGCGATTCTTCATGAAAAAGTTACATCTTTATTTCTTAGAAATATATTTCTCTTCATCTCTTAGAAATATATACAGCCTTTCATAGTCCTACTGTCAAAAAATATTTCATCTCTACTTTAATCTTTTTCAAGCTCATGTGAAGCTGGAAATGGGTGTGGGTTTTGTTTGCTTGAGATCCAGAATTCTCTAAATACTGAAAAAAAAAAGTGGAATTCTGTAGAATAAACTTCAGAAAATACTTAGTGAGTAAATATTAAGAGCAAGGAAATGTACTGGGGTTTCTTACAAATATCCTTTTACTTAATCCTCAAAAATATGGCCAAATTTCAGAGGATGATAATGTGTTTACATGAAAAATTATCAGGAAGATTTTGCTTTTTTATTTCCTAAGGGAAGAAGAGATTATGCATTTGTGATCTACTCTGAGTAAAAATCCAAACACCTCATATTACAGAATTTTTTCATAAGTGGATCAAAAGAGGAGGCCTTTAAAGTCTCAGTTGCCTTGTTTCTAGGCAATATCTTCTGTTAAATATTCAGATGATGCCAAGCAGCCAAAAGAATGTCCATACACAGAAGTGCCAGTGTAACAATATATCTAATTCATGGAAATTAGAGAGGGACATCCAATAAATAGGTTACTGTGATCTCCTGAGGGGAGGGCAATTTAAAAATCAAAAGTTAGTTTTAAAACTAATCATATTTAACACGTTTTCACATGGTAACTAAATTATACTACTCTTTGTTGAGAAAAATACTACATGCACTTTTAACATATGGTGATATGACTATCATATAAATATTTAATAGCAGACTTGCATCATCCATGTTTTTTAAGATTGACCATTGCTTTTAAAAGCTATGATTAATTTAATCCAATTGATGCTTGACCATAGCCTTTAAATGCTATAATTAGTTTAATCCAATTAAACTGATCAAAAGAAAATAATATTTCAGGAAGAAATCATCACATATCACTTATATTTAAAATTTTTTTAAAAAATTTGCATGTTTAATCTCATTTTAAAGTTGTTTTATCCCAGAAAATTTAAGAGCAATAACCTATACATTTTAGTAGGAGTTGTTTGCTTCCAAGAGTTGCTGATTATTATCAAGTACTGCACCCAAATATATTGTAAGTATATCCAGAAATAGTATAAGTATGTGGAACATTGTGCTTTCAAACCATTTCTATCACTTTATGAGAAAAACAGGGTTCCCAAATGAGGAGAATTCCATTTTAGTGAGTGGTGCAAATGTTTATTCCATTGTTGTTTTTTTTTTGTTTTGTTGGTGATATTAAACAACTCTGCTAACAAGAAAGTTAAAGGTAAAAAAAAAAAAAAGTTAGGATAGCTTTCATGTAGTTTTATTCTCAAAGAAATTAATACATTATTAAATTTGGCTTAAAAAAGAGAATTTGTTCTATTTTCCCCCTTGTTTAAAAGTTCTCCTTTTACCCTTAATACATTTATGTATAATATAAACATTGTAGTTTATATTAAATATAAGCCTATAGATAGCATGTTTTACTCACTAAAAGAGATGACCTTACTCTTATTTTCATTTCCCCTAAAATCTTCAAATAATTTCAAATTGTCTCATTTCATAAGATCATATTTTCTAAGTGATTGAATAAGTAAGACTAAGTAACCATAATGAAGATTGATCAAGAGTGGACAATACTTTTATCGATTCCTTCAGCCCACAAACCTATCCAAGTAATCTTCCATATTATAAAAAATTTTTTTGAAAACAGTAAACAAAACCTCTATTAATTACAAGTTCTGCTTTAACGTCTGCCATTTCCCTGATTCCCTTAAAAGCAAAAACTTTTGAAAGAGATGTCTATTAGAGTTGTTGTCTTCTCTTCCTCACCTATCATTCCTTCTCAGTCCAAATAAAGTCCATCTCTGCTCACAGCACTCAGTGGAAACTCTTCTTATCTAGGTCTCTAAAGGTCTCTACATTGTGAAATCCAGAGCTGAGTTCTCGGTCTTCATTGTAAATGACTACTTAGTCAAGTTCACATATTTAATCATTTCCTCTTTCTCAAAGCACATTATTCTATAGTTTTTTATACTGTTCTCTTCTGCTTTTGGTCTTACTTCAGTTGCTTCTTTGCCTCATTTTCCTTTACTAACCTGTCCTTTCTCTCCTATACCAATTAATGGTATGGAATCCTAGCCTGTGCTTTCCCTAGAGTTCTCCTTCACAGTAAATGGCACCGTAATCAATGGCTAAAGCCAAATCTTTGAATCATACTCAATTCTTCATTGTTCCTTATCGTGTGCATCCATGCCGTCAGCCAGTTTTAGTAGGTTGACTTTCAAATTATATTCTGATTCTTTCCACTTCTTGCCATTTATACTGCCATCATCTGCTCCATGCCAAAATCAGCCCATATTTAACTTGTCTCCTCATTTTTATCATTGCTTCCTTACAATCTTTTCTCCTTACAGAAACCACAGTTATCTTTTCTTTTTAAAGTTATGATTCTCCAAGGCTTGAAAACTTTAATTGCTCCTTATTACCCTAATGATATATGAATATTAAAAAAGAAAAAATTAAAAATATTTATTTAATATTCAGAGCACCCTGGAATCCTTACCTTTGCCTTTATATATATCCCTACTTATTGGCAGGTAATATTTTTGTTCAGTTTTAGATACAAATATGACATCACAGCTTTTACCATTACCTAATTCAAATGATGAGATATTATAGGAAAATCAGACATTTTTTTTTTGGATTTCAGAAAACTTTAAATGAATGTTTTGAGCTCTAATAACTGTAGAATAACTATGAACAGTAACGTCTGAAATTTATTTTAAAATTTGTTGACTTTAGTTTTCAAACCTTATTTTTCTTGTTTACATTTACATAAAGTCATTATATAAGCTAAAAAAGAAACCCTGTGACTGTGTTTCAAAACAGAAGAATAATACAAGTCCCTGCCTAGATCACTATCAGGAAGTCACATTGTCCTTTGAGTTAATTCCCTAGTGAAAGTGATAACTAAACTCTTTATTTTAATCAAAAAGTATGGGATGACATTTATGGCATACACAATTTTTCTTTAGGAGATTTTTACCCAACACTCCTATAAAATCCTTCCTATGGAACAGCTAATGTCCAGTATTAGTAGTTTTTTAAAAATATTCAGTGAATTTAGGTATTATCAGGGTATACAAGGCAAGAAAATTCATTATTCAATTGTAGAGAAGTAATAAAATTATATTTATAATGCTGAAATTGCATCTGCAAATATGTAATCATTATGAAGAAATACTGTAAGATATACTTTCCTAATATTTCTAAAACGTGTGATTATTTCACTATTCTTAAAAGCAACAACACAAAACTGAGGCTAAAATACCAGGAAATTATATTCTAACATACAATTTCACATCAAAATCATGCAGCAATACAAAATAGTCACTTTTGGAAGAAAAACTTCACCACTATTTACTAAAGGAAAATAGAAGTTTAGATGTTTCCATATTGAAACATTTTCTTGAACAGAATTGATAGGGTTTTCTGAACATTTTCAATCCTTTGTGTTTCTCCACTTAGGATTTTTATGTTGGGCCTTTAATTAATCTTTCCATATTCATTTATATTTGACTGTGTCACAATTTGATATTACTTATGAGTTCCAAAAAGAAATATTGATTATGTTTGTAAACTGGTCTGCTCATCTGGGCATGATACCCTTTAAGTGATTTAAATTCAAAGGCTTTACGTTTACTTGATTAAATCAAGATTAGGGCTTCTGTTTGACCACATCATTAGGGTGACTCAGAGTTGAGTCCCTGCCCCCTTGGTGGGCTATATAAATGGACACTCAATCAAGGAGACAGAAATGGAAGAAGGTACACAGAGAAGAACACAGAGGAAGAGAGACAGCTCCATAGATACGGCAGAGGCCCTGGGAAGAGAGACAAGCCTGATAGTTTGTAGATGAAAAGAACAGAGCAGCTGAGAAGCCCTGAGAAAGGAGCCTTATGCGAGCCTACAGCTAGTATTGGAAGAAGCTGGGATCTCAGAGCCTTAAGAGGAAGAAGGAAGGCTGAACCTCGCAAACATTATGCATCATCTTGCTTCAATATGTGGCAAGTGATTTTGGTGAGAAAGTGCCTCTTATGGTACCTTGAGTTGGACTTTTTAGGGCCTTGGGATTGTAAGCTTCTCCTCCAAATAAATGCCCTTTATAAAAGCCAACAGATTTCTGTTACTTTGCATCAACACCCCTTCGGCTGACTAATACAGAATGACAAGAGGATATATTTCCTGTTTGTCAATATTAGGTTTTGCATGTCACTGAGATGAAATAAATATTTGGCTGAAAAGATTACTCACCTTTTTTTCCAGTTTTTGTTACCAAATATACCATTTCAGACAAGAGGTTAATGCTTGCTATTCTTTGCATTCTGACAAGAGCTAACATGTAGGATTAATGGTATTTCTGAAATAAACATTCCAATTGTTGGACTATGAAAAATTATAGACTCTTTTTTCATAAAGTTTTAGGAATAAGACAAAATCCTTTACAAGTTAATGGAATAAGACCCAGGATGTTAATTCAAGAGTATGGAAACAGACTGAGAGTAGCTTCAAGATTTTAAAGAGAATTAAGGAGACTTTCCATTTCAGTGGAATACACAAATGTTTTATTCAGTGAGAGAAAAGATCTATGATTTAAGTTTTAAAAGAGACATTGGGGAACACATGTAGCTCAGTGGTTGAGCACCCGCTTCCCATGTACAAGGTCCTTGGTTCAATCCCTGGTACATCTTAAAAAAAGAGAGATAACATTTCTAAAACATTAATCATTTTTACATCCTAACAAGAATATTTCTCTGATGACACACAGAAGTGAATGGTCAAGGTTTTGAAAATAATTCACTTAATCTGTCCTTAAATTCTGGGTGCTTTGATAGCCTTGTTTGAGATTAGTATCAAAGAGTGGAAAAGTTAACACCAGAGTAAAAACTTTGAAATTTTGAAAATAGTTAAGTTTTGCCTTTCTGAAGGAACCAAAACGCAACACATGCTGCCATTGGTAAGATGCTTACCCCCTTCAGAATCCACAAGCCTGACAATTAGACCAGGAATACCTTTCATATTGGAGCAACATATGAAAAAGACAAACTGCCCAGAACACCCAAACTCGAACTAGTATCAGCTAATAAATATTTTTCAGAATCCCTAAAACTGAAATTAGTCAGATGTGAATGGAAGATTCTATAATCCTCCATAAAGTAGAGTGGTTTCTCTGCATGAAAGATGTTGATCCTATTGTTCAAAATTGCATTTGGTTAGGAATCTATGTTCCCTTTTTAGTTACCTATGGATCACAGGGAAAACACAAAGTATGGATCCTTAATGAGAGAAATGGAAAATACCTGAAATATCACCAAGCATAACAGCATTTCTAAATTTACATCAGTTTACTTTCTATGTGGCCAGTTAATACACAATCAAGAAAGTAAGGACTTAAGTGAAAAGTTCAAATTAACTCAAGCACAGTACTCAGGCCAGACAAGATAACATGTCCTTAATTATAACTCCCTATTTTTTCACTATGAAAATCTTTTTGGTACTTGGAAGTTTTCACAATTATGTGCTTTCACAATCAGAATAGTTCAGTGTTTTGGAATTTCCATCAGTGTACTGGAGATAGATTACATGCTTTCAATATGAAAAGTCATGACTTCAGTTATGGGAATTTGTGTTATATTGTTTCTTGAATTATTTTCTCCCTTCCATTAGTTCTGATCTCTCTTTCTGGCCAAAGTTTTATTTAGATGTTTGAAATTTGATGTTTAATTTTCTTATTTTTTTAATTTGATGTTTAATTTTCTTATTTTTCTCATATTTTCCATCTCTTCATATTTTAATTCTACATCCTTGGAGAGGGCTTAACTGTCTTCTAATAGTACACATGATTATTTCTATTGTTATATGTATTTTTAAACAATTGGCTTTGTTTTTTAAAACAATTTTTGATTTACAGATAAGAGTGAATATTGCACATCATTATGAATTAAAGTCTATAGTTTACAACAATTGTATAATTGTTGTACAATTCTATGGATTTTCACAAATGTATGATGCCATATATCTACCACAATAATATCATTTAGAATAGAATTTTAGCTTCATTGTCCTAAAAGTCCCCTATGCTTCATCTGTTCATACCCCCACTTTACACACACACACACACACACACACACACACACACACATCCTGTTGTTTCTGTTTCCCTGGAGAACACTGGCTATTATACCAGCTTTCTTTTGATTTGTGATAGCAAGGTACATTTTTCTCCATCCCTTTACTTTTAACCTATTTGTGTTTTTCTATTTTTAATGGATTTCTTCCAGAAGACATGTATTTGAGTTTGTCTTTTAATAGCTGCATTTAGACCATCCATATTTAAAGTGATTATTGATATAGTTGGAATAATACCTATCATGTTTGTAACTTTTCCTATCATTGAATTCCTCTTTGTTTCTGTTTTTATCTTTCCCTCATTTTCTGCATTCTCTGGTTTTAATTGAGCATTTTAAAGATTTATCTCCTCTTTGAGTACATTAGTTACACTTTTTAAAATAACATTTTAGTGCTTGTCTTAGAATTTGCAATATACATTTTCAAGGACTGTAAGTCCACTTTCAAATAATACTATACTGCTTCACACATAGCATAGTCACCTTAAAATACGGTATTCCCAGTTGCTATTTCTCATTCTTTATAGTATTTCCGTCATGCATTTCCCTTATTCTTATACTCAAATTAACCAATGCATTGTTGCTGATATTATTTTGAACAATTATCTACTAACTCAATTAAGAATAATATTACAAACAAAAAATTCTATTTTATCTTTATCTAATCCTTTCCTACACTCTTCCTTTCTTCATGTAGATCCATGTATCTGATCTATACAATTTTCC
>JAQZBX010031699.1:0-26201 GCA_029593785.1 Cabassous unicinctus
CCTCATTGCAGGTGCGCGGCTCCTGGCACCCTCGCACCTGGAGCAGGGTGCGGGGGCAATGCCCAGGTGAGGCCCCCTCTGTGGACATGGAGGAGGCCCCTCTGCTGGGCGGGATGCCCGGTCCCGAAGATGAGATCGTGACAGACCTTTTCAGTCCCGAGAGCCAGTTCGTTCCTGACAGCATGACCCTGAAAGCCCCCGTGGTGGTGAAGCACGAGGACGACAAGTTCCAGGCCTTTCAAGATGCGTTCCTGAGCCCCAGCGATGCCAAGGAGCCCCTCCTGCACGCGTTCAACCCCCCGCTGAACGCGGACTGTAAGAACAAGGTCAAAGTGGAGCTCCTGGTGGACGAGAACGACGAGGAAGAGATGCTGGGCGAGTACCCAGGCCTCCCCGAGCTCAATCCCTTGGAAGATGCCGCTCTGCCGTCGGTGCCACCACCTGCCTACAACGTCCACTTCCTGTCCTCCCTGCTTACCCCGCACAGGAGTCCTGCCGTAGTGCCCCTTGGCACCTGGGCCAGGGAAGGAGCCCCCCACCCGGGGGTCCGGGTGATTCCAGTAAGACCACAAGCAAAAGAGGCACTGTGTCCCTTTCACCCCTTTCCAGACATGTGAGACCACAGGGAGTTAGACCAAGATTTCCCTCTAAAAGTGTTTTTCCTGGGTCAGTAGCATCCCTGGATACACATCATACATCCTGTTGGAGTCACCAATTCTGGACAGGGCACATCCCCTTGTAACCTGAGGGACAGCTGCCCGGCCTGAGCCATCCTACAGGCAGGGTCAGCAGTGCCAGCGAGGCCTGAAGGTGCAGGGAGCAGAGGGCAAAAGAGTAGGGACAAATGAGGAATCTGTTAACGAGGCCCCTATTGTCACAGCTGTCTGGGCTTTAGGGAAGGAGCCCTGTGTGTTTGAGTGCTAGATAATGAGTTTTCATGTGTTTGCGTTTTATGTAAAAAAAAGTGTGAGGCTTTTAATCTCCGAGTTAATACTTGGTTTGCTGAGCCTTGAAATAGAGCTGTGGGGTCTTCCTTTGCTAAGGAGTGATTGTTCCTCAAGCACATATAACGTAAACCAAAGGCTAAAATCCCTGCTAATTCCCAGCCAACTGTCCTTCCTCCTTTGCTATGGATTTTCTGTTTTGTTCTTGCTGAAACTTAACAAACCACTTTTAAAGGAAACGAAGGATCCCAAAAATTGTATGCCGGCTCCCTCAAAAGATTTAGTTTGGAAAATTAGGCTAATCGTCTATTAAATCATTGTAGTAGGTTATCGGTTAAGCTTTGGTGGAAAGTTTTGAGTCTGGCTTGAGGTGGCCAGAGCCTACTTCATATGTCACTAGCCTTAGCAGCAGGGGCTGGGGTTTCTGCTTTTCTGGTTTTCTCCTGGGCTGACAGGTAGAGTGCGGGCGTGGTCTCTGCTTCCTGGGGAAAAGGATCAGACGGAGCCCAGCTGGTGCCCCTGCCAGCCTCACGGCGTGTGCTTGGGGATCACAGCCTCCAGTGGACTCTGTAAAGAGCAGCCTGGGCAGGTGGAGGTTAAGGGGGAGAGGGTGACATGCAAAGTCTGGATGGACTGCTGTTTCCCAATCCTCTTTACCTTCTTACCAAATTTTAAAAAGAAGCATCCCAATTTTGAAACACTAAATTCTGATAGCATTATTAGATCTTTTTTTTTTATCATTAAGATGTTTTAGGTTTTTAAAAAACTTCCATTGATTTTCAGTAATATCATTGGTTTTTTCCATATTTTTGGTAATTTTGCTGATAGGTTGTTAAGTTGGGCCTTATTGCAGAGAAGAGCTTAAAAATAAAGCTGGCAGGTATCATCTATCCTCACGCCTTTATTTGTCCTACTAGTCAGTCAGAAAAGTTCTATTTTTTTTTAAGCTGCTGTGTCTTACCAAACAGCAGCAAGGATTTGAGATTTGAGGGGGAATAAACCTGATAAAACAACTGAATAGAACATTTAATAAAACTAATGAGCATACTCGAAGGGTACGCAGTTCAGGTGGTTTTGAGAGGACGGGCTCGGCCTCCGGCTCCCTGAGAGCACGGGGAGGAGCGAGAAGCAGGAGAAGGAACCTGCCACTTACTTACCCCGTTTCTGAAACAGCGCAAGCACCACGTGCAAACTGCATCTCCACGTCTCCTTGGTAGTTGTTTTCGGGCCTCACAGTCCTCTCATGAGCGTCACTCATGAGCCTTGTCGCCCTGCGGTGTTGGGAAAACTAAGAGTTTTCGATTCACCAGTGAGGAATGTCAGGGCACGCTGTGCTTTTCAAATGCAGCTTTCACCTAAAATGCGAATTTCAATTTTCTGTCCCATGTAACTGCAAAAGCCAATGTCTATAACATGTTTTCTAAAGTAGCAATTGTTCTTTGAGGTTGAAATAAAGGAAGCAGGTGGTTCTATTACAAGTAACAATCCAGAGGAAGCAGCCTACCAGATCCCTCATACTCAGGAATCCTGTTGCAAGTTTCCATCATCCCAAGAACCTGAGGATACCTCTGGCTGTTCTCTGAAGAAAGATCCAAACCCAATGGTAATTATGCCAAAGAAAATGTATAGGACTAACCTGATTTAAATGTTTGGCTCATATCATCACTAAGTCAATAGGTTATTTCAGTCATTATTTTTCATTGTTTCCTGTTGAATCAGCATTTTTGGTTGCCTTATCTATAAAAGAGGGGTATCGACGAGAGTCTCTCTCGTATTCTTTTCATTTCTAAGTTTCTCATTCCTGTTCGATCTCAGCAACTTTGCCAACACTTAGGGCATTGCTCAGTTCTTTAACTAGAACGCCCACAGTTTACATCTTCAGTGCAGAGCCATGGTCAGGCCTGGTGTGGGGGCCGCGCCGGCTGAGCTGTGGGGCTGGAAGCATGGGGGGGGCAGGGGGTGCTGTGGTTCGGTGGCTTTGGGACAGGCTGCTTCCCTTCCTTCACCATGCCTCCAGACTCTTAATAACACCTACTGCACTTGCTTAGCACACGTAATCAGTAACGTTTGTGGCTTAGGTAATGTTTTTGCACATTCATTATTTCAATCCTTTAACAGCTCTGTGGGATAGGCACTATTATTATTATTATTTTTGAGGTACTGGGGATTGAACCCAGGACCTCGTGTGTGGGAGGCTGGTGCTCAACCACCGAGCTACATCTGCTCCCCTGGCATCATTTTTCTCCTCATTTTATGGGTAGGAAAATAGAGCTGTTATATAATTTTCTTCTGTCTTCTTAGCTTGTAAGTGGTACATCTATGACTCCAGATCTCACTGTGGTGGGGTAAGGAGGAGGGGAGCCGAGGAACCCTTTCACAAGAATTCCTTTAGCAAATTGCTTAGGGTCCAAAGAATTCACAATTGCCTTCCCCACAGCAGTTCTTTACTGCAAGAAAGGAGGCCCTTAGCTGTAAGGCGTGAACGAGCTTTGAGAAGACTTGAAGATGAGCTCACTGTGGACTTTCGTTAGCTATGGCATACTCTAGTACCTCTGTCGTCCGTGGTTCTGCTCAGGGCCATGGGTGCTGAGGCAGAGCTTTCCCCAGACAGCTGGAGCACGTCATCAGAATGAGAAATCTTCCAACTGACCCAGACCACCCAGTAATGTTAGTGTGCTCCCCCCAGGAGGGGCAGGGCAGAGGGCACCTGTCCTAGATCAGCCCCGGAGAGTCCATTAGAGCCTTTCCCCAGTTGTGTGTGAGTGAGCAAGTGGCTGTAACTTCATCCTCCAGATACAGATAGGGTTCCAACTGAACTGAATGCCAGCCTCTTATCAAACGCCAGGAGCTCCTGAAGTTTTGACTCAGGGTTCTGCACCTCCACCAGAGGCTTGACATGTGTTCTTTGTATGGGTGGGCACATTGGCACTTTATGCTTACTTGGGGTTTCCTGTCTAGGTGATGAGCAACTCAAAGGCAGAAACCCCAGCTTCTCTGTGTATTTGTGGTTTTGCCATCAGAATTAGAAGCTGTGCACAGGCAGAAACCCCAGCTTCTCTTGCCTTTAGATTCGTGCCACATTGCCTCACACAGTGCTGAGCATGCAGGGCACCATCGATTTCTTTCGCTTGCCTCATGGGACCGACTGACCCACTCACCTGATAAGGTTGGGGTGCAGTGCAGCATAAGATTTACTCCTGGTCAGCATTTCCAGCCAGGCCCAGGAAGAGTGACATTTTCCAGGTCCTAGACTAACCTTTCTAAGCTGTGCTTGTTGGAAACAAAATAGTAGACATTAAAAACCCATGTGTTAATTTAGTAACATGTTTGTGTGGCAGAAAAAAGCAACTTCAACAGATTGAAAGATTATGCTAAGTATGTGCCCAGCTACAGAGGTGGAGTCAGGGGACGTGGTATCTCCTAGAGCTAACCGGGTCCAGATGGGGCCAGGGTCAAGCAGAGAAGCACGTTCTCCCGGGAACATAGGCTGTGGAGTCCAAGGACGGGCGGATGCTCCAGTGCACAGTGCCCGGACCCTTCACCTGGATTGCAACCACCAGACACCTGGGCACTGTGGCCCGAGCAGGGCTTTTGCTGGTGCCCTGAATGCATCTCGGGAAACATTTCTGGGAGATTTTTTCCCCCCTATGGTACCATCAGGGAGAATGTTATTGCAGAGTGAGAAATAGAGAACAGATCTATAGTTTTAAATTCTGGACTAAAGCTGTTTTCTCAGATTTAAGTTTATTTACGTTCATGCTATTGGAGTTATCTTTTAAAAATGAAACCTGATGATTATTTCTCATTTTAGGTGATATGTCAGCTGAAAGGGGGTACACAAATGCTGTGTATAGACAATTCTGGCACAAGAGAGCTAAAAGCACTTCATTTGGTTCCTCAGTATCAAGACCCAAATAATTATCTACAGTCAGGTACAAAGTAAATGAATTAAAAAATTGTCAGATATGTAAGTTGGTAAGTAAATATGTTTGGCTTTTTATATAAAGTAAAAATGAAATAGGCAGTTAGGTTATGGAACAGGTAATTTGGCAAACTTTAGAGCTCATATTAGTACGTTAAGAACAGAATTAATATATCTTTGTAGACTAATTTCTATACATTGTATTGACTGTCTCAAATTCTCAGATAGCTGTCCTCCAGGTGAGCTAGCTGCAGAGAGCTTTGCAGCCTTAGCAGGTGACAACTCATACCAACCCTTAGGATTATTAATTCTGCAAGTAGGTGTGCTGAGGTTGAACATCAGCCTTTGAAAGAGTGGGTTGACTGTTTAGGTGTGGTTTTATGTTTATTTTATATATATATATATTTGATTGTAATTAACGGGAATTATCACTTGGTTTTAATCACTGTGAATTCTGAAATAACTATATCAAATGCTGATTTATCTGACATTCATTCACTCAGAAACTTTTTAAACTAGCACCATAATAATAAATGACCCATGAGTGCTTGATTATCCTGAAATAGGGGGACAGATGTGGCTCAAATGGTTGGGCTTCTGTCTCCCATATGGAGGGACCTGGGTTCGCTCCCCAGGACCTCCCGGTTAAAAAAAAAAACAAAAACTGTAAAGCACTCTGATTATCCTGAAATGCCTCATGAATGATTAAAGAAAGATTAAATGATACAGTTTCCGGATTGTGCCTAACAAACATTAGACACTGGTTCCTGAAAATTGGGCATTTCTGTGTGGTCTATACTTGATCTCATCACTCTAGCGCCTGAGTTAGCCAGAATATTTCATTATCAGATGATTCTCTAACCTTACCAGTAATTTAAAATCCACAGCAGGTCCAGATCTGGTTTCACGTGACCCCTGGAGTCCAGGGCAAGAAGGAGCGTGCCTCCTTGTCTCCCCACCGCAACCCGACAGTCTTTTCAGTCAGGAAAGACTGAGCACCCTGAAGCCGGTTGCTGTTTCACAGGGAAGAAGCTGGCGTTGAGGTTCTAAGCTCTTTGTCACACGCTGACTGTGGGTTTTCTGGTTCCTTTTCCTGTGGTTCAGCACTGCAGCCATGACCTTCAGCACAGGCAGAGAGGGATTCTTTCTTTCTTCCCTTCTTCCCGGGCACGACAAAATCCTCACGCTCTAATATTCACGTGAGGGGGGAGGGATTTTATGATGCTCTGCAAATCAGTTTCCTTATCATATAGTCTTAAAAACCCCAGTCTCTTTTTGTTACACTGTCTGGATACATATTAAAAATTACGTAAAGTAAATGCAACTTGTGCCTTAAAGCTCAAGGTGAGATCACTCAGAGGGTGCTGAAGCCTGCAGCCCACGAGTGACACTGGAGAGTGACACATTTCCCATTCCACTTGGACTCACTAATAGAGGTTCACTTGCCTGCGGTGTCTTGGGAATGTTTTTCATAGGCCAGAGAAATACCTCTAGTTCACTTATTAAGTAGTTTGGTCCAAACACCTTGGTAACCATTTGAAAAAAAGAATACTTATAAATTGAAAGTCGTTCACATAGTGTCCAACAGATGTCGCTGTGTTTCCCTCGAAAAAAACGGGAACTATGCAGGTGAGTTTGCTGTGGCACCCCAGGGCACCTTGTCACCCAGTTTGGGAACCTGAGTACTCAAACCATTTTTTCTTTTTTTTTTTTTTTTGGCATAGTAGACTACCCTTAGGAGATTGAATCAAGTTGCTTTATAATGAAAAAAAAAAAGGGTGATAATAAGTTAAAAAATAAAAATACATTGACCCAAAAGGTTTTACAGAATAGAAAACATTAATAGGATCAAGATAAGTTGAATACCTTGGTGCCTGATCAATCCATAACACATAATTTTTTACTTTTTTTCCGTGTGCAAGTGGAAGCGGAACAATATGTGCTATCAATTAATGTTAATTGTCTTCCTTACAGATGTCCCTAAACCAATGACTACTTTAGTAGGAAGATTTTTGCCAGTACCAGCAAAATTAAATCTCATTACACAAGTGAGTCATTGTTTTAATAAAAAAATACAATTGGGCATTAATGTCTCTTGGAATTTCACTTGTCACAGTTGGAGTTACTCAGGAAATATAATTTATCCTCCATTTAAAAATCATTAGTGGAACATGCCAAGTGTTCAGCACCTTCAGCACTGTCAGACCTTGGGGTGGAGAAGTCTAAGATGCAGCTCTCTGCTGGCTCTGTGAGGCCCTTGCCCTTTGCTACGGCCTCCAGACCCTCTTCCTGCTTCTGTGTTGAACTGCCAGACACCCCTCACCTTCTCCAGTGTTAGGGAAATGCTTTTCAAAGTTTGCTCCTATGATAACACCCTAAATATGCACATATTACATATAATTATAAAACTCATTTCCCTCAGTTTTGGTATAAAATGCCGTCTCCTGTTTCCTTCCCTGCACAGCGCGCTCACGATGGGTTGGTTGCTTTGTCTGTAGCCATCCCCAGGATAGGCGCGCACACAGGAGCAGAGACTTGTGTGTTTTGTCCACCTGTGTAAACTGAGAGAATCGGGACAAAGCCTGGCACATGCAGGGCATCCACTCACCCGGTAATGGTGGCAGGGTGGGGGCAGCGCTAGGCTGGCCCTGGGTGACATCAGTCAGCGAGCTAAGTGGTGCACTGTGGCGTGAGGAGACAAGCAATAAGCAAGGCAAGTAAACAAGTAAACAGCATGGTATGTTAGGAGAGCAGAGGAAGGGCGGGTGGGGTGGGAGGCAGGCTGCAGCTTCTCACAGCTGGCTTCCTGGAGAGGGTGACATTGAAGCAAAGACTGACAAAGTTGAGGGAGAGAGCCATGTGGATATTGCCTAGAGGAACATTCCAGGCAGAGGGAGCAGGCTCCCTGGGGTAGGCTCCGTGGGGTGAGTGCTGGGAGAGGAGCAGGGAGGACGTCTAAGACGAGGCGAAGACTGCGGCTTTCACTGTGCTTGAGAAGTGGGGAGCCTTACGGTTTTGAACAGAGGAGTGACGTGCTTTGATTAAAAGGCTCCCTCAGGTTGTGTGTTGAGAATAGAAGACAGGGTGGGGTGGGCGGAAGGGGGGGTGAGAGCAGGTAATCTGTGCTGCAGTCCTCTCCGTGAGGGTGGCGGTGGCTCAGACTGGGGTGGAAGCAGTGGAGGTGGCTTCAGCGGGCATTTTGAAGGTTGAGCCAACAGGCTTTGCAGATAGAGTGTACGTGGGTCGCAAGAGGAAGAAAATCAAGGATGACATCGAGGTTTTAGGGGTACCTGACCTGGCAGACGTGGCTGCAGACCTGGGGGGTGTATTAATGTAGCCGCCAATCAGAAAGTCACCCGCTGGACTTCTCATTTGGAGCTCTCCGGCATCTTGGACCTTGTGCTATGAAGTGCCCCTGCATGACCACAGTCTCCTGTCTCTCCTTGACTGGGTTTATGTCATCCACATTTTGGCCTGACTTCTTATCCAGCTTGGACCTCAGGGGCAATTTAGTTTAGCAATGCATTTGCTGCCTCTCTAGAAGCCTTTGCTTCCTGGCCAAACCCCTGATTTCTGGATATTTTTTAGAGCTTTGCTATTCAAGGTATGCTCCGTGGACCAGGGGCACTGGCATCATGTGGAGCTTGTTAGAAACGCAGGCTCCCGCAGAACCAGTCTGTGTGCTAACAAAATCCCCAGGTGATTTGTATGCATAGCATAGTCTGAGAATTTGCTTTGTTCACTCCTTGGTGGCCAGACATTGCTGAAGAAAGTCATAGAGTCTAGCGTAAAGTTGCTTTAGATTTACTATCTATGTAGTACTTAAAAGACATCTGTTTTCCTCTGCTTTACTTTGGAGCTAAGAAAGCAAGAGGGGCTGAGCAAGTACAGTTTTGTCTGATTTATGCAGAGACTTGCCTCAGCCCTGAGGACTGTGGAACTCTCCTAAAGAAGGCAGACCTCTTCAGAGTGTGCCATTTGGAAACGCTGCCCTAATGCTTTGGTGGCTGAAGGACTGTAAAAACCACACTAGTTTCAGGCACTTCTGCACTCGCCCTGCTGTAAACCGAGTGACAGGATAGTGTGCCAGAGAGGGGTCCCTGGGCCGAGGAACCTCTTTGGGACTTGGGTTCTCACTTTAAACGAGGGAGTTGGACCCAGCGTGATTTCTCAATGCGTTCTGGCCCTCATGGTCAGGGATTGCACCACATTTTAAAAGAGAGCCAAAGAGAGAAAATGAAGAGGGTGAATAAAGCGTAGTTTTTCATGACTGTATTCTTAAATAAAGCTTGTTTTTAAATTTCAGTTTTGGGAAGAGGAGACAAGGATAGACCATTTGACTGTGATGTCTACAAGTAATCTCAAAACCTAGTTTTACCTAGCACTTTTAATTTCTTCCACTTCTGACAGGAAGTTAGGTCAGTGTTGGTTTTGTCACCTCTCCCTTCCCTGCAGATGCCCTCTGTGAGCCACACTCATGAGTAATATAATGAAACAAACGGGAGCTGGGAAAGCCACGGACATGGTTAATGCAGACTGTTGCATTGCTTCTGAATTTTAAAAATTAACTGCAATGTATTTTTGAATAGAAAGTTAATGCTTGCTAATGAGACTCAAACATCAAGATCACTTACCTTTTACTAAGAGTATGAAATATTCTTGAAGCACTTAAAAGAAACTTGAGTTTAATTCACAATTTATCGTTCATCAAAATGAAAAATACTTGCACTACAGTATCCGTTGACGGCCAGCTGATAGCTGTGCAGTCCTGCATGCCAGCTCATCTATGGACAGACCCTACACTTGTAACACATTCCCTCTTTGTCCAAAGACTCAGGACTTTCTGAGCTGAGGGCGTCCTGTGGTCAGATGGGTTTGTGAGATGGAAGGATCCCATTCCCTGCTTCCCTCAGCTCTAGAGCCAGCTCACGGCTGAGTAGTGTCATCACACTAATGAGAACTGGACGTTGTAAAGGGATTACAATGTAAACTTCTAGAAGAAAAAGAATCAATTTTATCTGTGCCTAGGGAACGACTGGATGGCTCTTTCTTAAAAACGTACTGATTCAAAATACTCTTACCTTTGACTTTGTGCAGCTTGACAATGGATCCTTGCCAGCCATCATAAACGGGTCTGCATTCCCCTCGGCATCTCTTCCGGGACCACCAAAAATAACTTTGGCTGGGTAAGGATTAAAAGCAATATACTGTCAATTTAATGTAAGCAATTAAGAGACTTTGGGGTACGCATGATTTTCTTCTATGTTATAAAATTAGCTTTACCTACAAACCATGACTTCTAAAAATATATATTTTTTTACATTAGTCCATACAATGAGCAATGTCGCTGCTACATGTCTGGTTTTATGATTGCTGGAAAGGCTGATCTATAACCTCTGTTTCTACCATAACTGCCTGCTGTCCTATGTCAATGTTTCAAAAGTTTGTGGCCATTTATAGCTCTTGCTTGATTTCATATTGATTCAAACTGAGCTGGTCTATTTCTTTTTTGTTGTCATCAATGTCAGAATGAAGTGGCAGTCACTTAGCACCAGCACCGGCTGTCTATAATGGCCTTTCTCAGGCTGCCTCTGCCCTCCACCATGGGTGCTGTCTGCTCATGCTCCATGGCATTGCTAAGGCACATGCTCTCCAGGTGGATGTGGGCTGCGTGTTTTGGGGATCTTGTCTTATATTAAAGTTGAGCTCATAACTGTAAATAATTAAACTAATGAAGCTGATTGAAACTCTGTGTCCAGTCAATACCCAGGCACTAACCATGGTTTGTGCAGCCCTTTCTGTTCATTGAGCCTCTTAGTTGATTATAGAGTTGATTATATCCATTCCTGCTACCAAGAGGTTTGGCCACACAATCGAATGTAATTGTACATGTTATTATGGGCCCACAGGTCCAGGGCCTGGAAGAAATCAGGTCAGGCAGTTGACAAAATGTAGATGGTGGCTTCTAGTGCCTTCCAGGCTTCTGCAGTGTTCTGCCGTCGGGCACATCTTCATTATGGCATTGGTAAGTGTCAGGAGAGCTGTTTGGGGGCATGTACAAAAGGCTCAGTGAACCACTTGGTAGGGTTCTGGAGAGACAATGGAATTCAAGCAACGATTTCACCTCTGAATCGTCACTAAAGAGGTTTGGCTGCTCATGTGATTTGCTGATTCCGTTTTAACAGCTGCTTTTCTTCTGGTAGTATTTACTGGGCCAAATCAGTTGATGCCTTACAATTGCTTTGGTGAAATAAGGCTGTATGGAGTCGTTCTCCTTGCTTCCCTCTCTTGGTGTGATGGATCAGTGAGGATGTGGTTAGTATTAATGCATTAGTCACAGCATCATGGTTGTTAAAATTTCTGGACCAAACAAAAACTGCTTAGCAATGACCAGATTCTGTTGATAGTGTTATTATGTATCTTTGGTTACATGATGTGGTCTAAGATGCTAAGCTCCTGGAGCTGCTCACACTCTCTTGTCATCTGTCAGCAGTGTGACTTCACTGTGTGCTTTATTGACTCTAGAACGCCCCAGGGAATCTGACACTTTTCATGCTTTATTTCAAGTGTGTGCTCTCATAATGCCAGTGCTGTTTGAGGGTTCACCGTGGTGCAGCTGCAGGACATTGCCACCAGGGGGCAGCGATGAGGACCGTTCCATTGCGGCACATTTCTTCTTCCTCTTCCTGCTCCCCATTCCCCTCCCCACCCCCTTCCACCTCCACCTCTTCCTCTTCCTTTTCTCCTTCGTCTCTTTTCAAACCAGTCTAGATTAGGTTTGCTCAATTGGTTATTTTTCTTTATTTTGAAGTAACTATGTGGGTTATAAAGGACTTTTCTATTGTAACTGAAGTGCCAGGAACAACATGAGCTTTGTGTTGGTATTTTTTTGGCTACAAATAATTACTTGATTTGCTGTCACTCCACTGACTCAGCCTTGATGATGTTCTGTATACATCACAGAACCAATGGTATACTGGCATCTCTGCTGATTTAGTTTTTGTAGTAGGGTGCAGAATCAGAAGAGGGTCTGCTGCTTGTTCCTTCTGTCTGAATTCCCAACCATGATGAATTTATTGTACTTCTTCACCTCTTCATGTGCTTCATTAGGTTTCATTTTTACTTCTGCAAGATAACAAGACCAAATTAGGTCTGAAGAAAAGAAACTCTGCCAGCCCAAGATGGTTGAAATGCTTCTAACCTGGTGGGTGGTCTGGAAGCAGGTCTACTCAGGCCTCATGGCCAGCAGCCCACGCTCCTGAATTCACCTGGTCAATATCATCTAGAGTTGGGGTGAATTGGCAAAATTATTAACTAGCTTATCATATCAATAAAAATCCACATCCTGTCACTTTCTGTAACTTTAAGAATCTGATTACCAGTTAGGTAATAACGTGAACTCTGACATCTTCGATGTCACCGGTTTCGGTAACAGTGAACATCATAGTAATGGATATTGAAGAGTCCACTTCCCTGGGAATTTTTCCCTTACAGATGAGGTCACATCTTTTTGTGGCATAGTTCAGGTATGATTTTACAAGGCGGAGGGCTTCACCAGTCCAGCTATCCATATCTCTTCTAAATGTATAATTGTCAGATTAGCATTAGGAGGGTGGGGTGGTCAGCTATTATCAGACCCATGTTAGTTTCTGTTATGTCAACTGTCCCTCTCACTGTCCCCCCCTATACTCTGAGCTCCTTGCTAACAGACTGTCTTTGCTCATGCTGCTACTTCAACGGAAACATCTTTGGACCAAAAAAATCTCATAGCCTTAAAGGTTAATCTCAAATTCTGCTCCTTCAAGAATGGCCTGTTTTGTTTTAACTTCTCCCATCTATGTGAAACTTTCCTGTCTCTGACTTTCTGAAGCATTTATAAGCAGTAGCAAACAACTTGACTATATACCATCTTACATACTCTAAGTTTTCAATTGTATGTATCTCATGTCCTGATTATTTGGTAGACTTCTCCAGGACAGGCACCATAATTTTAAAAATAGCATTTTTTTTATGTCCTTTGAAGCACTTGTCAGTCTTGGACAGTTGTTGATCCCTTGCTGAGTGCCTGGTAGCATCTTCCTGACACTGTCTATGCTCACGGAACTGTCCTCTCTACACACACTTTTAAAGGAAAGGGTTTTGGATCCTCAGGACAGGGAGTTCCAGGCTCCTCCATGCCCCAGCTCTGGGGCAGGGCTAAGAGGGCTACAGGCAAGAGCAGTGCAGCTGGTGTCAGTGCTCCCCTCTTCTGATCCACAGGAGGCAGGCCTGGGAGGGGGGGAGAGCCAGAGCAGCCCCCTCCAGGCACTCTAAGGTGTGAAGCTACAGCTCCCCTATCTTAAAAGGGGGAACCAAGCTATAACGTAGCATAGCGTTCAGTTACTTTATTTGGGGCACATCTCTAGAAGTTACAATTAGCAGCTTCTCTGTTTGCCAGATGCCATCAGTTGTTTCCAGGCTGAGGGTGGTGGTGAGGGAGCATAGCCAGGTCACTAAACAGATGCTCAAATGGTGATGTCCTTGTGGAGGACTGATAAGCAGAGAGGAAACCCGCTCCAGAGTGGAGAGGCGAGTCAGGATCGGGGACTGGCGTCAGCCCAGACACTTATATAGCCGAGGGCACCGAGTAGAGCCCTCTCTTCAGAATGTTGGTGTTGATTATAACATACAGCAACAGCATGAAGTAACTCCCACGCTCTGAGTAGCAAGCATGAACTGTATACCAAGTACTGTTTTAGCTGCTGCAGGAAACCCGAGACCCAGAGGTGGTCCTTGCCTGGAAGTAGATAGTGCATTGCAGAGATGAAGCCGGCATGCCTGCATCCCCAGGAGCGCGTTTGCAGGACATGGCACAGTAAACGCCACACTGATGCCCAGGGAGAGAGCCCTTACCACAATTGGTGTATTTGTACCGTGCCCCTCCTGTCACCACAATCGATTAAACACCTTGCAATCCTAATATTCTGAGCTCCCTGGTGAGGTGAGCATCGTTTCTAAGCAGTGCTTGGGAACTTTCCCAATTTTTTAACCTTCAGCTGCCCCTCATGTTTAGCAACATCCAGAGCCACGTTTACCTTTCCCCCTCCAATGCCCTGAAAGTTGATTTATGGGCTCACCCCCAAAGGAGCAGTTAGAAAGGAGCTGAAATAATCCTTTCCTAAGATGAGGGAGGTCCCCATGATCACGTGACAAACTCGAACGTGCTTTGATATCGTTCATAATATTGGGACTGTTACAGTGTGGGCAGCTTTAATAAGGGCTATCATTCTTTAATTCATACTTCCCACAATTGTCCAGTTTTTGGAAAATACAAAAAAATATTTGGCAGGAGTGGACACACCAAATAGAGGTCAGGGGAAGAAACTGGGCAGGCTTGGGAAGGGAGAACAGCAGGAGAGCCTGCTCCCACCCACGCCTGAGTCTCTGGGCGTGCACAGGCCGGGTTTGGGAAGGCTCCTCCCATTGTAAAAGGTGCATGCCATTCCTCTTTCATGGTCAGGCCCCTATAAATAGCACCTGTAACTATCTGGTGTTGAGATTTTCAGTATTTGTTCAAAAACACCAGCTGCTTAGCTAATTCTCTTTTGAAAGAGTAACCATCTGAATACATTTTCTTTTTCAATCTTTATAGAGTAACTCTTAGTTCATGGGACACAAAGTCTAAAAAGCCATGTAACTGTACCAAATCCCAGTGTCTGAAATTGTAAGTAATCACAAATCCTTCATTATTAAATATGAAATAAGGTTGTTTAGAAGTCAGTAACTGGAGCAGAGCCCAGACAAACCTAAGTGTCGGCAGTGTGCATGCTGCAGTTAACTCTCAGCAGCTGTGCCCTCAAGTTTGGTGTCATCCAGAACAGCAAGGCGCCCCGCTTGCCACGGGAGCCTCCTTTGGCTCCGTTGCGCACATGCTGGCCCACCAACTCCGTGAGCGCCGCCGCCTGCCGTCGCGGTGGTGCAATGCCCTTGGTGTTGGTTTGCAGCCTTGCCCCTCAGACAAGGGCTGAGCATGGCCTGCTGTTGAGCAGTGACTGTAACATTTCCACATCCTATTTTTTTTTAAAGTTTGATGAATTGGTTTGCTCTTGAATTTTTCTCAGAAAAATTCTCCCCCAGGGATGCAAGCTCCCAGAAGGCTCAGTCAAGAGGGCAGTAGAGCAGATTATCAAGCAACCGCGGGCCAGAGTAGAAAGAGGAGGTGGCCTCTGAGCCACCACGAGAGACCGCACTGCAGACAGCTTCCTTTCCGCACCCTGCCGAGCTAGGATCTGCTGCGCTTGCTGTCTGCTCTGCTCCTCGCTCTGGCGACGGGCTGCTAGTTTTCTGCCCGTCGCGCCCCGCGTAGCGCCCCGCTAGCTTGCGCTGCGTGTCGGAAGGGAGCGATGTCTACCACCCCAGCCACGTCTCCACATGGCGTTCCGTTGCAGAGCTCCTTCGGAAGTCACCGAGGGCTCCACTGCTGGACAGTGATGTGGGGTGCTCAAGCGGGTAAAACTCCAGGAGGCCGCGACACGTGGCTCACAAAACAAAACTGGAAAAACGTTGACTTTAAAGAAGTAATGCTGTAAGTGTAGGGTTGGTTTATGAGACTATCTGAGCTCTCATTGGTTTAGTCTGTGAATGCAGGTCGTATGCCTCTCTGAACTTTGGAAACGCCATGACACTGATCAGGAAATTTTAAAAATGCAGCTCTGGGTGAGGAGGAAGGAGAAGAGAGGGGGAAAGCCTGGACCATGTGAAGTTGTCAAACCAGAGTGGCCTGCCCTGATGGAGACTTCTGATGAGGTGGAGGACGAGGTGGTAGTGTCCAGAGCAGACAGAGGCCAAACAGAGCAGTGGGGACCTGTGGACGAGAGCTGCTCAGCTGGCTGGGCTTGGGGGCTGGGCAGAGGAAATAACCCAGAATCCTAGTGCAAAACAGAGACTGTAATTGGGGACCCAGTGAAGTAGCCCTTAAGGATTTGGAACTAAGGTGGCTCTCTGAGAAAGGCTGAGTTTGTTGAATTACCTCACATTCTTGCTTAGAAACAGCACTCCACATTAATTGACGACTAACATGTTAAGGAAAGAATTTGCTTCCCAAGGGGGCTTGGCTTGGTCAGAATCGGAAAAAAGGAAAAGGGGGTTCAGTGTGTCCAGTGTTGTCCAGGGGAACATGGGCCTTGACTTTGCCAGACGCAAGCCCTGTAGTGAGGGCAGGAGACCGACAGTCCCCACAGAGTACCTGGGACTCCGCACTCAGGAAGCAGCTGTCTGGTGAGTGACTTAGTTTCCTCAGGGGCTCCATCCTGAGGTGTGGGAAGGGGATGCCATTTCCATCATAAATTAGCACGTGGCGTTCTGCTCAGACTATCACTGAGAAACCAGTTATCTCTGGAAATACTGATCAAGTTCATTTTATGTTCTTGGAAAGGCTAAGGAAAGGGGAATTTCACCAAAACAGAGCTTCCCTGCGAGGTCTGTTGGGCGCAGACAGTGCTCTGTCTCGCTGTGCGAGCCACGTGTACTTGTTTTGGGAAACTTTGGTGCAGGGCAGCGAATGTCAGGGCTGGTCCACTGTTGCTTGCTTCACTAGCCAGCACAGCATAATCACTAGCATAGCCTTCAGTTTTCCTTAACGCTTTACTCCTCAGAACCGAGACAGTCATGTACGCTAGGACACAGAATACCCGTTTCTTAAAGTGTGTCTGTGCTACTGTAAGGGAGTCTTCACTCAATAAAGGTCAAGAGTGGTTGCTATTAATGATCATTAAAAAGGGGAAAACATTATTTTATTTCTAAATATTGAAGGTGAAAATCATATAACTAGGGTTGGTCTTAGGAAGGAAAGTCATAGTACCCCACTCCACCTGGTCTCTTCCTAGAAGCTACCACTGCCCCTGACGTCTGCTTTCAGGGTTTCTGGAGATTTCCTTTGTGCCTGTAAAGGTAATCTGCTGACTTCTTGCTGTAGTGTATGAGGGTTTCACTCCAGGCACTTGTCCTCCTTCATCTTCCTCCTTTCGAATAGAGCTAGAGTCACACTTTTTAGTTTCTCTAGGTTACCTCGAAACCAGCCTTCTGTTGTTGTTGTTCCATTAGCCATATAAAGTTGAGAACTGCTTTTAAATGATAATTTTAATTTATATCATTAAAATGCCATTGATGTAAATTTAATTAAAAAAATAGTTTAACATTTTTGTGATTATTTTATTGTAAATGTATTGATTATTAAAAATGATGTCAAGAATTTTTAAAGGTCATTCACTTATACCTTTCCATCACTTGTATACTCTGTTCTTAATTTTTATGTATATTTAAACATGAATTACTTGATAATTAGTTTAATAAAGCATTGATTGTGACACCTACTTTTATAACAGGATTTTTTAAATATAGGAAGCAATATAGGTGTTAGATTCTGAATCTTTGGGTAATAATTCATAGAGTGAAAACGAGCTTTCTCCTTTTTTGTAGAGTGGAGAGAGGTGTCTTCCTCCTTCTTGAGCTCTGAAAAGTAGGAACTGATTTTGTATTATGTATATAGATTTTTTTTCAGAGCAGTTTTATTTAGCCCTCTCACATATTGACTTTAAACAAATCCAAACTCAGCTCTTTAAGCATCTTCCATTACAGTCCAATTTTTTTGTGTGGAGATGCGTGAGGTTTGTTGGGAGTAGTTACAATAGCTACACCTCTTTACCTTAATCCACTCTAAATCAAGATTTCAGTCATGGAGTGGGAAGTCCTCAGTACTGCTGCTTTGAATAGTCCTTCGTTTCTGATTCATCACATTAATTATTGTGACCAGAATTCTGGGAATAGAAGGTTAAATCTGGAAGGGATTGAACCCGGACATTGTGTGCGGGAAGCCTGCGCTCAGCCACCGAGCCACAGTGGCTCCCCTGAGTTGTTTTTTCATTTGTTTGCTTGTTGTTTGCTTTTGTTCTGAGGAGGCACCGGGCTCGGAACCCAGGACCCCCACGTGGGAAGCAGGCACTCAGCCGCTTGAGCCCCATCAGCTCCCCTGGATTGTCATTTTCAGTCGTCTCCTTCCTTATTCATACTTTTGATTTTTCCTTTTATATTTTTAGATATTAAATAATTTATGCTCCATAGCTTATAATTGTCATTTTTAAAGTCTTGGCTTGTTTGTTCACAGTGTTTGTTTCTTCACTTGATTTTTCATTCTTAATGTTTGTTACCTCATGTATTCATGTATTTTGTGATTTTTTGGTTTGTTTTTGTGAGTTACCATAATTGGAATTTTCTGCATGGGAATTCTTTGGGGCGTGGCTTGAGAGGGTGTACCTTCAGAGAAAGTTTGTGTTTGCTTCTGCCTGGAGTTTGGGGGCACTTCCAACAAATTTTCGGCTTAACATTTTTTTAGGCAACACCATTAGTGTGAATTGAGATCTCAAACGCAAAGAAGACATCTTGTTGTTATGTATCTCCCAACTCCACCCTGAGCCGATGCCGAGATGGACACGTTGTCTTGCCATATCTTTCGCAGGGCGTTTTCTCCTAGTTCACCCTTTCACTGGTTATAGACCTGCCAGTGGCCTAGCTTTATGCATATGTCTTAGAGCTGAAGAGCTGACTCTCAAACTTGGGAATGCCCTAGGCTTTGGGTTAATACGTAGAGCACTTAGAGCTTTGCCTGGCACACTGTAAATATTCTTAAAAGTATTTGCTGTTATTTTTGTTGTTATTGGCCCCTCTTCTTCCTCCGTGTGCAGTTAAAACCAGTGTTCTTGGGATTGCAGTGTTCTTGGGATCAGCAGATGCCCTGAGGCAGCAGCAGCAGCAGCAGGCTTCAGCTTTGGCTTGTCCCTCTGGATTTTTGCTTCTGTTTTATTTTTCGGATTCTAAGGGGTTTCCTTAATTTTTTTTCTTTTACCAGCTCAAATAGGTACCTAAAATGTTTTAAATGTTTAATCCAATGTTTTTCAAGTGTTTTATGGCAGGGGATCTGTCAAGATGGCCAATGAATTAAGAAGTAATGTAGAATATATGTCATCTTAGGTCTTCTCAAATGCCAAGACTCTGATACAATGTGCCTGTGAGAAGTGAACATGCCACAGAGCATCCCAGGTAGTTTCTAGAACAGTATTCACCTTCTCTTTAAGTGACAGAGTAGGATTACCTAAGAAGGGCTGGAATGCTGTCAGCCTGAAACAGCCTTTCTCAAGGACAGCTTCTTTAATTGACTGATGCTCGTTCAGTGTTTCACAACTGAGAGGAAGCACCAACCCTCAAATGATGGCTGTAGCTGTGGCTTCCTGGGACGCAGGGAGAATGGACTGGTGACGGGGCCAGTGCAAGTACCTAGACTGTGCACGGTGAGGAGAACAAATCATGAACTCAGAGGAGTGAGGCATGCTCTGAAAGACCATCATCCATGTTCGCCCATCAGCCCACAGACAGTTGGATTTTCTGCCACTCAAGACTTGGAACTCTTGCATCTGTCCTGAATGACTTTGCCAGGAGGTGGAGTCTGAGCCCAGTGAGGATGCCATTCCCGCTCCCTTCTTGCAGCCGCCACTATTGCAGTTACCCGTTGAGTGGACCAGTTTGGGGCTGTTAAGAGAGGGGACAGTTGTGCGTAGTTCTGTCTCACCATGTGAGTGGTAAGAATTAGCTCTGGGGCCATCGTCTGGAGATGAGCTTTGGAAGTATTCTAAACCCGAGAAATGGGCACGTAGGGACAACCGTAAGTCTCGTGCAGACAGGACAGCATCACAGTCACTCCCCCTCTCCAGGGCTGGGCGCAAGATCTGCCCTCCAGTGAGCACTCAATGCAGGGAGCTTCAAGCCAACAGTGACTTGAGGAAAAGGAGTTTTTAATTGAAAATACTCAAGATTTTTCTCTTTATTGTTCATGCTTTTTGTGCATTGTTAAAGAAATCCAGCCATATCTCAAGGCTGGATAAATATTCTGTTATAGTTTCTTCTAAAAGTCTTAAAAGTTTGCTTTTCACCATTGAGGCGTTACTGCTCCTGGAATTGATTTTTGTGAATGGCATCAGGTAGGGATCCAATTTTATTTTTTTTCCTACATGGGCAATTAATTGCCCAGCACAATTTATTGCAAAACACTAACGATCTGTGTGCGTGGGTCTGGTCCTGGGCTCTTGGCCATGCTCCGTTCATGAATACTGCCATGTCTCAGCTCCTGAGGCTTTAGCCTAAGTCTGGACATCAGGAGGGTCTTGGCTGTTCTTAGCATTTTGGGGATTTGGATTAAAATTGCATTGATTGCAGTAAATCAGGTTGTGGATAATTGTGATAGATTTGATACTGAGTCTCATCTGTGAACATGGTAGATCTCTCTATTTATTTATGCCTACTTTAATGTCTTTCAATAAAGTTTCATAATTTTTCTCCATACAGGTCTTGCATATCTTTTATTGGATTTATTCTTAAGTAACTTATAGTTTTATTAATATGGTAAATGGTATATTTTAATTGCTGGAATATATAAATGCAATTGATTTTTTATATATTAATTAGATAGCCAGCCATTAAACTTCCATATGATTTCTAGCAATCTTTGTGGATTTTGAGTTTTTTAATGTAGAAGATCATATCATCTGTGAATAATTAGAGCATTGTTTCTTCTTTTCTAATTCTTAAGCCTTTTATTTATTTATTTTGTTAGAACATGCTAACTACACTGTGGAATAGAAGTGGCGAAAGCAAACATCCTTCTCTTATTCCTGATTTTAAAATGAATGTTTAATATTTCCGCATTAAGAATGATGTTAGTCTATTCCTAATTTGCTGAGAGTTCAGATCATTCATGAACATTGAATTTTATCAAATGCTTTTTCCTGTGTTTATTCAGATGACCATATGATTTTTCTTCTTTAATGGAGTCAAATAGTAAATTACTTTTATATGTTTCTAACTTCTTGCATTCTTGAGATTCCTGAGAGAAATTCAGCTTGGTTATTTTGTATTATCTTTTTTTTATACACTTTTGGATTTAGTTTGTTAATCTTCTGTTTATAAGTTTTGCAACTATATTCATGAATGAGATTTGCTATGATTTTCATTCTCCTACTGTTATATGGTTATGGGATGAGGGTTAGAGTATCTTCATGGAATGAACTACAAAATATTCTCTTTTATTTATTTTTTATTAACTGAGGAAATTGTACTGTTTCACAAAACAAAGGGGCCAGAGGTGACCGTGTTTAGGGTTAGTTAGATCAGAGGCACAGCATGACATTCAGAGTCCCCAGTCTGTCTGCCTCCCCTCTCTGCCTCTACTGGCATTGGCTTCGTGCTGCAACTGCTCTTCTCCCGGGCACAGGTCTGCTGCCTTGCTTCAGTTACTGGACCCTTGCACACCCGCAGCCAAAAGCACGACAGGGCAGAATCGTTCTCCAATTTTTAAAAAAATTTAGAACATTATATTTAAATTTCATCTTCAGCCTAGACTTTTTCTCTTTACTTTAAACTTGGAAAGAAAACTTAACAGCCAGAGCCTGAGAACAGTGATCACCTATGTTCTAGAGGTTTCTGTTGCTTTAAAGAGGGAGTTGGAGAGAACTGGGAACCTGGAAACCTTGCTCACCAGGCTCTCTGTGCTGGTGCAGTCCTACCTGCCAGGGGCTGTGGAGTGGCTCCAGAGAATGAGGGCCTGTGAGCTTTGTGACATGAGTGCTGACAGCGGCTTCTCAGATGCTCTTCCTTCCTTTTTTTTTTATTCTTTTTTAAAATTTTTTATTTTGAAATAATTTCAAACTTACAGAACAATTGCAAAAATAATAGAAACCCTATACAGAGAACTCCAACATACCCCACCCCACCAGATACTCAGATCCACCAATTTTAACATTTTGCCATATCATTCTATGTATCTGACATCTATCTATTTATCTATCATTTTCTGAACATTTGAGAGCAGGCTGCACACATCATACTCCTTGAACACATAATACTTCCTTGTACATTTCCTTTGAACAAGGATATTCACTTATGTAACCACCTTAAGTGCAGTTATCAAGTTCAAGAAATTTAATGTTGATAAAAAGCTATATGCCATTTTTCCTTATATCCCAATATGTCCTTTTGAGCCTTTTCTCCTCTATTCTTTGATACCATCCAGTATCATGTATTACATTTAATGGTCATTGTCTCTTTAGTTTTTCTTTCTTTCTTTTTTGTTATAATTGTGGAAACATATGTATGACATAAATCTTCCCATCCTACCATTCAGTGGGATTAATCACATGCACCATGTTCCAGTACCCTCAGAACCATCCAATACTAGAACTTTCCCTCCACCCCCAACAAACTCTACACTCATTTTGCATTAATTCCCCATTTCCCTGACCACCCACCCTAGTAACCTGCACTCTACCTTCTGTTTCTATAAATTTATATATTATTTAATTTTTTTTTTTAAAGAAGATTTAGATTACATAAATGTTACATAAAAAATATAGGGGATTCCCATATGCCCCACTCTCTCCCCCTCCCACACTTTCCCACATTAAGAACATCCTTCATTAGTGTGGTATATTTGTTACAATTGATGAACACATATTGAAACATTGCTACTAACCGTGGGCTATAGCTTACATTATAGTTTACACTCTGTCCCACACAATTTTGTAGGTTATGGCAAAATATATAATGGCCTGTATTTGTCATTGCAGTGTCATTCAGGGCAATTCCAATGTCCTGAAAATGCCCCCATATTACAACTATTCTTCCGTCTCCCTCCCCTCAGAACCTCTGCTGGCCACTGCCTTTATATCAGTGATACATACAAGTTTTTCCATTGCTAGAATAATAAGTCTATAGTAGAATAATAATACGTCTATTTTAGTCCATTGTTCATTCCCCAGTCTTGAGGATTTGGGGATGGTGATGCCCACTCTGCTTCTGATTGAGAGGGGACTTAGATCCAATGGGGTAGATGGATGGAACTATCTTCCTTACAGTTGCAGACACTCTGTTTTTTGGGATGGGCCTTGTCCATCATCATGTCATTGTTAGTTGTCCTGGGTGAATCCAATGAACTGGAGAGTAGGTGTTGCAACTCTGCTAAGATTTAGGGCTCAACTGGCACATGGACAGACCAATGATTTAAGTGTCTGGGACATACATTTATCAAGTATAGTGCTATTTATAGGTTCAAATAAAAGGGGCAGAAGAGTTGGGTGTAGGGAACTATAAATGAGTCTATCTCTGTTACACTGGGGAGCATAAATTCCAAAGAAAGGCCCACTGACAGGGTGCTGAATTCCTGAGCTGTCTGCTCTGTTTATAGTGTCTGGATGTCTCTAGAGCCCTCAGGAGTCCTGCTATTTGAGACAATCTTTACTGTGGCAGTCAGTGAGATCCTGCTGAGACGAGCATAAGCATAAACCCTGGAATGACCTCCTGACTCACTTTGAAATCTCTTAGCCATAAAAACTCATTTGTATTTACCATTTCTCCTTTTTGATTAAGGTCTTTTTCCAGATACATTGCTAGTTGGTGCTTGGTAATAATCCCTTGGTGCCCGAGAGGCTCATCCCTGGGAGTCATGTCCCATACTGCAGGGGGAAGGCAGTGTGTTTATATGCTGAGTTTGGCTTAGAGAGAGGCCACATTTGAGCAACAAGGAGGCTTTCAGGAGGTAACTCTTAGGCAATATATAATACTATGTTAAGTTTCAATTTGACAAGAAAAGGTTCATAAGTACACTTATCAATATCAAGGACCTGGCGTAATGGTCTGTCTGTCTTCTCTAGGCACTGCCCTTGTACTTGGGGGATTTTCTTTGTGGTTACCATGAGGCTTAAATTTCATGTCCTAAATAGATAGCAATCTTGTTTGTTTTTATACCAATTTAACAATTTCAATAGCTTATACAAACTATGTTCCTATACCCCCCATCCCCCTACCTTTATGTAGTTATTCTCACAAATTACATGTTTATACATTATGATTTATCGTTACATTTTGTACATTTGTCTTTAAGATACTGTAGGGAGTAAAGAGTAAAGTTACAAATAAAAAAATAATAGTACTGGTATTTATATTTACCCATGTCATTAGATCTTTACCAGAGATCTTAACTTCTTCATGTGGCTTCTGTCAGTTGTCTATTGTCCTTTTCTTTCAACCTCCAGGATTCCCTTTACCATTTCTTATAGGGTGGGTCTAGTGGTGATGAACTCCCTCAGCTTTTGTTTATCTGGAATGCCTCAATCTCTCCCTCATTTTTGAAAGACAGTTTTGCTGGATGCAGACTTCTTGGTTGATAATTTTTAGCTTTTAGCACTTTAAATATGTAATCCCACTGGTTACCAATGAGAAATCAACACTTAATCTTATTGAGGCTCTCTTGTATATGATGTGTTACTTCTCTCTTGAACCTTTTAGATTTCTCTATCTTTGGCATTTGACAGTTTGATCAAAACATGGTGCCATGCAGGTCTGTTTGGGTTTATCCTTTTGGAGTTTGTTGAGTGTCTTGGATGTGTTTATTCATGTCTTTCATTAAATTTGGGAAGTTTTCAGCCATTATTTCTTTTAATTCTCTCTGCCCCTTTCTTTCTTCTCCTTCTAGAACTCCCACAGTGTGTGTATTGGTACACTTGAAGATGTCCCACAGGTTCCTCATGCTCTGTTCACTTTTCATCATTCTTTTTCCCTTCTCCTCAGACTGGTTGATTTCAATAATCTTATTTTCAAGTTCTCTGATTCTTTTTTCTGCCAGCTGCTGTTGAATCCATCTAGGAAATTTTTAATTTCTGTTATTGTGGTCTTCAGCTCTGTTTGGTTCCATTTCATAATTTCCTCCTCTCTATTTATATTCTCTTTGAGTTCATCTGTCTTTTTCCTGATTTCTTTTAGTTCTTTGTACATGTTTTCCCTTAGCTCTTTGAGCATATTTAGGACCATTTTTTAAAAGTCTTTGTCTGGTATGTCCCATGTCTGGTCCTTTTCACTGATGGTTTCTAATGCTTTGATCTTCTCCTTTGCCTAGGGCATCACGTCTCGTTTCTTTGTGTGTTTTATAATATCTTGTTGAAATCTGGACATTTTGATATTTTACTGTGTTAACACTGGAATTTAGACTCTGAGGCATCTGTTCCTTAAGCTTGTATCCAGCTAGTATTATGACAAAGCTTTCCTTGATAGCCAGGAACTAACCAAAAAAAAAAGGGAAAAAGAAAACTCCTTTCCCAGTCTTTGAAGATTGACCTGTGAGAGTGCTCTCCTTCAGCACATATCTGTACAATAAGTTTGGAGAATAGCTCCAGGACAAAACATAGAGGACTCCCTGATCCTTTCTGTACATGAGTCTTGTCATGGGCATGTACATGTGGTCCTAAGAATTTCCTCTGTTTATATACAAGTGTCTCCTCTTCCCTAGGAAACAATTTCCTCACAGTCCTAGGCACTGCACTGTATGTCCTACAGCTAGCAATCTCATACTCCGGGCAGCACAAACTTGACTGCTCCCTTATGTAGGAGAGCTCTGTGAGCCACCTTCTACATGCAGGGTAAGTTCTGGAACAGTGAGTCTCTCAGGCCGCCACCAGACAGACTGCTGGGCCAGACTTGCATGCTCCACAACTGGGACCAGGGATCTGCATACTGGGTGAGCTGGTGAGGGGTGGGAGAGAGGCTGGCCATGGCACCACGTGATCTTACTACTTTAAATTGGCCTTTTTCTCGATTTGACCCTCACCTTGTTACTGCAGTCCTTTAAATGTTTTCTGGAGCATTTAGAAAGATGGTTCTACCAGTTCTTGCTGGTAGTTCAAGATGCTGACTCATTCCACCATCTTGGTTGGGGCAGGGCCTCTTCCTTTCTTTATGTAGATCTAGGTTTCTGACTGTATCGTTTCCTTCTCCCTGAAGAAATTCTTTTAATACTTGCATTGCAGAGAAATTTCCTTAGTTTTTGTTTGTCTAAGAAAGTCTTTCTCCATCACTTTTGAAGAGTAGTTTAGCAGGAAAGAAAATTCTAGGTTGGTATTTTTCTTTCAAGACTTTAAATATGTCATTCTACTCTATTCTTACTTGCATGTTTTCTGATGAGAAATCCAATGTCATTTTTATTCCTGTTCCTTTATAGGTAAAGTATATAAATATATAGCTTCTTTCAAGATTTTTTTTGTCTTGAGTTTTCTACAGTGTGAAGATGATATATCTAGGTATAGTTTTTGAGTACTGACCATCCTTGGTGTTCTGTAAGCTTCTAGGATCTGTGGTTTGGTTTCTGTCATTTTGGAAAATTTTCAGCCATTATTACTTCAGTATTTCTTCTGTTCCTCTCTCTTTTTTCGCTTTCTAGTATTCCAATCATATGTATCCTACACCTTTTGCTATTGTCTCACAGT